>JAUBWS010051278.1:0-17989 GCA_032270445.1 Darlingtonia californica
AGGGTGTAATCTAGTTTCGCTGATTCCTATAATATCAAAAGAGTGATTGATTCTTAAAAACAGAGAGGAAAGTTCATCAAAATGTTTTTCTAAAGAGGAAATATTAGTATGAAAAAAAGAAAAAGATTTATTTTTAGAAGGTATAGAAATAAATTCATTACAGCTATAGTATTTGCAATTTACGCGAGTGAAGTTGTCGGTGTCTGATGAGGTACTATCATCAGAGATATTGTTAAAATTTTGAAAAATGGATTTAAGATGATTCAACTCGTTATCAATATGTTTATTATGGAGGAAATCAGAATTTGTATTAGAATAACCAGAATTAGAAAATGGAAAAATATTGCTATTATACGATTTGCTGAGCCAAACATTGTATAGAAATTTATATTCGACACCCAATAACTTGATATATGGAAAGAAAATGCCAAGAGCTTTTAAATGAAAATTACAAAGAAAAAATAACATTGTAAATCAAATGAAATAGGGCTGGGAGAATTGCCAATGCTGTTGAGGAAAGCTTTCCCACTAGCTAAGATATTTCCCTCACAGAAACTTTTCCCTTTTTGACATGAGTTGACATTGATCGATAATGTTCTGGACTTTGTCCTCTGGAAGTGACAACTCCATCCTGATAGAGTCGACTCTTATTCTCAAAAACTCTATAAGGTTTTGTAAATACTTTTGGTGCTGGGCTCAACCCGAAGCAAAGGCAAACAAACTGATAAAGTGAACCTTACCACTCAAAACGTACATATTTCCTCGAGTTCTGATGGATAGGATTAGAAAACATGCGTCCTTTCAGTCTATTTTGCACATCTAGTCGTTCGGAAAAAGCAGCTCTTTTATTAGAAATAGACCTTCCATTTTGAAGTGAGCATAAGGGATAAACTGGTTGAGGTTTTTCAAGTTTATGACAGCTCTGTTGCCTTTGCCCTTTTTTGGTACCAAAAATAAATTGCTCAGAAATTAGCCTGCTGTATGTTGAGTCTTTTCTACAGCACCATTCATTAACATTTCCCTCATTTCCTGATCTATTAGGTTTGCCTCCTCCCCCTTTTTTGGAAGGGCTTTTGCAAAAAAGTTTGGACTGGTGTGACTATAAAAGGAATATCGAAACCATAGACTATCTGAAGTACAACTTGATCGTTTGTTAACCTTTGCCAGCTCCTTAAGAAATGTTTTATTCTTCTTACCAATGGAGGACCTGGGGAAATTCGTACTGGAAATAATTTTTTTACCAGAGGAAGAATTTTTGGAAACTCTTGCATTGACAGAATTTTCACTGAATACTGATAAAGAAGAAATACTGTTAAATTTACACTTACGCTTCCTTGTCGACTGGAAGCTTCCTGTAAAGATTTTGGATGAGCTACCCCGCCCCATACCTATTCCATGTTGATACGATAGGGGGCCTTTGCGAAAGGGCTTTTTGAGTGAAGTACTGTGTTCAGCAATGTTGAAAAATCTTGGACTTTTTCTTCAACTTTCGAAGGGATGTCATGTTTTCATTAAACTTGTCTTCAAACATTTTTCCAGACCGGTCCTTTTCCAAGATTTAATTGTTGTCCTGAAGGATCTGTTTGACTTTGTTTTTGTCATTTTTGATGGTAATTGGGACATTTCTCCTTCAATAATATGTAATTGAGCTAAAGACTTGTCCAAGAATTGTAATCGTGGGATCCATCAATCTACCATAATCATTGGCATTTTCTAGCATGCTGGTTAAATTTTCAGGGATTGTATCATTCTCCCCAATTGCTTCCACTTTTTTCTGAGCATCAGCTCTTTGGCATTCCAGGAAACCCCATATCTGTGAAAGCAATTCAAGGATTTTCTCAACTTTCTTTTGAATATTGTCAAGAGATGAGCATTTTTGCTCGTTTCTCTCTTGAAGCTATGACTTCATGTTTTAATCAAGATCTTTCACACAATCCTTTCTAAAATGATCGACGATTGGACAATGATCAATAATTTCTGTTTTTATTACATCATCTGTAACACTGTGACATTGCAAATTTAGCCAGATTTTCTGATATTTCCTACTTTCCTTGGCTAATGCTGAAATATCATATCTGTCTACTTTTATTCTTTTTGAGGAAGCTTCGTGATCCTTTTCATCACTATCATTGGGAGCCTTTTTTTCCCGGTGGATCCTGATGTTTGTCCTTGTCTGGCAGATCAACAATATCCTTCTCTTTTGGATCGTTGACTTGAGAGGTACTTTGTTCAATTATTTTTATGTTTTTGAAATTTTTCTGCTTTTCTTTTTTCCGACTTGTCTGCGAGAATGAGAAGAAGAGGTTCTGACGAGAGTGGGCGGACTCCAATATTAGATCGGATGGAGATTTTATGAAATAAAATCAGACAATAAAGCTAATTCGATGGCCTAGATGCTTTTTTGTTTCTATTGCGCTGTATTTTTTTGTCGATAGCTGCAACAATAAAGGTCGTATCAGGACAAAAGGATGTAATTTGTGAAAAAAAAAGAAAATATAAATTTTGATTACAATTGCAAATCTTTATGTTAAAGGGTATTGGTTTCACGTATTATGTGATATAAGAAAGTTATCCTTGGCAAAAATCAAATAAGGCTGAAATTAATGTTACTTATTTTGGTATCTGTTGAGTGGAAGTTTGTCAACACTATGGTCAATAAGTCATTGAACATAACTTTGAACAGCCATACAACAGATGCTGATGTCAGCCATCAAAATGATCTATTATATGACTATATCACATCAGCATCAGACGTAAGGAAAGCAGCGTTGTGTATTGTGTATGGCTTTTTATGCATGGTTTCTGCTTTTGCTAATGGGACGGTTATTTATGCAATTATCAAGACGGGACAACATAAAAACCAGTCTGTTCTACTCATACTTATAGCGTCTGCAACTCATATTGGCGTTGCACTAATCACTGCCCCGTGGATTGTTGTCTACGTTGCACTAGGCGAACACGTCACTTACGAAATAAAGTCTTCGATGCGTTCCGTCTCAGTATACCCCATGATTTGTTCGGCTTGCATTGGGACTTTGATTTCATTGGATCGCTACATTCGTGTTCGCTTTGTTCAGAGATATTCTGAAATTTTCACCAATTTTCGATTCAAGATCACATTGTCAGTTTTTTTTCTTTTGGTAACATTACAAGCAGCCATTACTAGCATTGCACAGAATTTGTTCGGTCCTCGTCAAGTAGCAACAATGACAACACCGTTAAATGCCTTTTTTTTGTGTTCAGCCTTGATCATGTACTTCATAACCATATATAAACTTCAGCAACACACAAGCGTACAAAATCGCTTGTCAGTCGAATCGAGTAGAATAACAAAGATGGCTTTCATTTATCTCACAATTTACTTTGTTTGTCATTTTCCAGTTATCCTATTTCAAATCCTAACAGTTCCTGTTCTTTTGAAATATTTGGATCTAATTGATGTGAGCACGATATTTGTTTGCACAGTTCATTATCTTCCAGCCCTCGCTAACCTATTAAATGCTTTCATTTTTCTGGTAAACAACAGACAAAGCAAAAGACTTCTACTAAATTTTATTAACCGATTCAGGTCAAAAAATGTACAGGCTCAATTAAATCCACAAGAAAGTAGACAGGTTCGAGTGAATCCACAAGAAAGTAGACGGATTCGAATGAATCCACAAGAAAATGCAAAAATTCGAGTGAATCCACAAGAGAATGAACAAGTCCGAGTGAATCCACAAGAAAATGGACAGGTTCGAGTGAATCCACAAGAAAATGGACAGGTTGGATTGAATCCACAAGAAAATTATGAGGTTCGAGTGAATCCGCAAGAAAATGAACAGGTTCGATTGAATTCAGAAGAAAATGAACAGGTTCGTGTGAATCCACAAGAAAGTGGACGGGTTCGTTTGAATACATAAGAAAACGGCCGGGTTCGAGTGAATTTACAAGAAAATGTACAGGTTCGTTTAAATCCACAAGAAAGTGGTTCATTTTCATTGAAACTTAAGAAATAGAAGAAAAAATAAATGAACTTTTAACTGAAACAATATAAATGGTGGAGTTCTTAATATTAAAAACCTGAAGCTTTTCCGATTTCGATATAAATAATTTATTCACAACTTTCTTTAATTTAAAATCATGGCTTGAATTCTGAGGAAATTTCCATCAAAAACCGGCAAAACCAGATGTTAACTTTTAATTTTTCATTGAAAAACATTTAGAAAATGTTCTTTTATGAAAATTCCGGCATTTACGCAGTTTAAGGAAAAAGTTTTTTTTCTCTCTTTTAATTTCTTCAATTTAAATTCTTCGTTTTTTAAATAAGATTGTAGCGGTAATGTTTCGCTTTTCAAAATGTATTTAACTAGACGAAGGAGACAGGTTTAACTCTTTAGTGCATAAACAATGGAAAAAATATAGATGCAATACGTGAGTCAGTAGCGTGAGCGTAATAAAAGGAGAAGAAAATAGTTGATGATTGAGAGAATGTCTAAAATAAACCTAAGATGTTATCAGTTTCCTTTCTTTCTTTTTTTTATCCGTAAAGCCCCTGACAATAAACCGATTTTCAAATTGGCGAAATTTAGTGATCGGCTTATTTTCAAAAAAATTTGGTATTGCATTATTGCAAAGAAAGAATATTTTATCGCGACATTTTTATGGCCTCCGACCTGGCTAGTGACCTAGGAGCTCCGCGACCCATACACAAGGCAAAAAGATTTTCAAATTTTTATTTTTAAGGGAAGCATTGTTTTATCGAAACCATTTATTACAAAACCTTTTTAGCACTTGCTTTGTGATTTAATACAAAAACATAATATAAGTACTAATATTTGCACTGAAGTGCCTGTGCTCACATTAAAACGCTAAGCCCTTATGGCTACAGTATTTTTACGTCACTTCATTCTAAAATAGACCAAAGATGTCATCAATTAATCTTTTTTATTTTTCTTCGTAAAGCCTCTGAAAATAAGCCAATTTTCAAATTGGCGGAATTTTTTAACAAAGAAAACCAACAAACTAGTGATCGGCTTAATTTCAAAAAATTAATGTAATTAATTAAGGTAATGCATTAATGCAGGGAAAGAATATTTTATTGCAAAATTCATAATCTTTCACAGATTTCGAAACTTAGACAAGGAAAAACCTGCTAAGACATCAAATAAACGACTTGCAAAGTTACACTCTTCTTCGTCAGTTAACAAAATTTTGTACATTCTTTGAAAATTTAAGTCAATTGGACAACTTAATCAGAAGTTATCGCAATTTTAAGTCACGTCAACATTGCTGCTAAGAAATCCGCAATTGACAGACTACTTGAAAATCTTTGTCAAGTCTTGATCTAGAGTGGTCAAAGGATGAAACTTCTCTAGAAGCTGTAATAGCTCAGGTCATTCAAGATATTTTGAAACATGGCACTGTACCTGACTTCAACCCTATTTCTTCACTACAATCTTAAACACTGAAAATACAGAGAAAGTAAATTTAGCGTTTGATTTTCATAAACCATGTTTGGTTCATTTTATACAAATGCCTTCAACGGGATAAAAATATTTATACAGTATTTAGCTTCCTGTCTTGTTCAGTTATATCCAGTTTTCTAATTGGTCATTAAATATGGTGCTATTAAAAAGATAATTACTTCTATTATTCCACGCGTGTCGTCTTTTTTCTATGTAATGGATTTTTATTAATTGAATAGAACATAGTGTAGATGTAGCTTTGCATTTTTTGTACGCCTCCTTCCTCGAACACCATCTTAAATTTGATTTAACCACTAAAGTGCCGATGACAAACTAATTTTTTATGATCTTGGACCCCTAGGGTTTTTTTTCATTATTGCAAAGAAAGAATATTTTATTGCGATTTGGTGGTCCTGGACCTGGATGACCTAGGAGCTCCGCAACCCATGCACCAGACAGAAAAAAAGATTATAAAAGCCATTCATTACAAAAGCTTTTTTGCAGTGAAATTGTCTGTCCTCCATCATCCATCAAGCCAGTTAGTTATTTTTCATTCTACTTATGGCTACAATATTTTTTTATCGTGTTGATATAATTTTTGCCTTTCTATACTTGCCAGCATTTTCAACAGGGTGTTTCCAAATAGGAGAAGTTTATACGCTATAGGGATTAAGAATTAATTTAGATTCTCTCTGTTCTTATTGATTTAACAGATGTCGTATGAAACTTTAACCCTTCCTGGCTGGGCTTTTTCGTGTTTGACACGGCTGGGGCGAGGGGGGGGGGGGGCCTAGTAGATCCGCGGCTAATATCTCAGGATGGGCTCATAATAGAAACTTGAAATTTGTTATGGAGTTATAATTCTCAATAGGAGTAGAGCAAAGATCACCTTTAAACAAATATGATTGCTATGGTTACTTGATAATGTCATCACGTTAAATGAAACATTGAAAATGTATACATATCTTTAAATGGCTATAACTTTTGAAACGGAAGACATTTTTCAAATCTGTTTTCATTTTTGAAAAGCCAAAAGAGCAAGCTTTCAATAATATCAGATTTCAAAAATAATCAAGTGCGACTAGCTACAGCGCGCCAAATTAAGTTCAGTGATGTTTTTCCTGCAACATATTCGAATTTCAGATGATTGCATGCTGGTTAAAATAGAACAACACTCCTACACATAGGGTTGTTAATAATTTTGTCCATTTGCTATCCTTTTGAGATCGGTAAATGAGTTCCACCTGAAAAAAAGGGTCAATCATTGGTAATTGACTTGTTGACTTTAGAAATGAAGTATGATCTCTACGCTAAACGCCATAGGTTTACTGCTGGGTTGTAGGCTTGCCAATGTATAAGCAGATTTCTTTGTCAACAAAAATGGCTGTCAAGTCAAACTGAAATCAGCTAGATAGTTTATCTCTCTCTACATTTATATTTTGTTTTCTGTTCTATACCGCAAATACCTGCTATGCCCATAGAGGAAGTTCCTATTTCGCATCTTTCAAGTTTTCAATAGAAACGCTTGTTATAATTTTTTGATTAAGCAAAGTAATTATTGTCTCGATTTGTCGTTCTCCAAACATTTATAACACGCGTCTCTATAGACAACTCGATTGTGGCAGAATAAGAACTTTCTTATACTCTATGAGAAGAACCCTTATAGGAGCCTTTTTGAAAGTAATTTTTACGTCTTTGAAATACTTACTATGACATTTACAGGTTATCTAGCGAATAACGTTTCTCAAATTCGATTTTCGTGCAGTCGGTAATGAAGCTGGTTTATCATTACTGAGGGATTGTCTTTGCCGCTCATAGAATTTTAGGCAGTTAAAAACATACCAAGAGACAGGTACTCATTGTATTATGTTTTGTACGTGAGGCTAGGCATGTTCACTCTTCCGAGTCCCAGCAAAGATCGAAAAAATCAACTTTTCGTATATAGCAAATCTGTGACAGTCTATTGGAAAAGGGATAAAACCAACCATAATTTACTTGTTAACTTCTCAAAATCATGAAAAACGTCTGCGGAGGAGATCATTCCTTTATAAGCGGCACGCAATTTTTTAATTACCAAATGCTTGTATTTTATTTTTATTTCTTTAGCTCAAAAACGGGGGAACTTAACGATAAGACAATTGCGATAAGATAATTGGGTGTCGCTTAAATGGAAATGCACTCCTCGACAGGTGTTTCTTAGTGATTTTGCTAGCAGGTGGAGTATGATTGCGGAAAGTATGACTATCCATGGTATGACCAAGCCCTCTTTTCCTTTATTTGATAAATAATGAAAATTTTCCTTATTCTTATGCTTAAATTCTGCTATAAGATTTAAGTTAGATTATGCGTCTATGTTTAAAGGGTTCAAAAGTGATTATGGAATAAAAATGTTCGTGTTTTTTTCCCTGAATATGGATTTTCTTTTTCCCTGGGGACATAGTTTATGTTGGGAGGGATAGTAACATTCCGTCCGCAGGTTTACGGATTTTTCAAACGGACTCCTCAATGAAAAAATACATCAATTTATTTTGAGAATTTCGGCAAAAATTAATCTGTTCATTGTTCATTTGCATAAATGTTGAGGTGAAAGTTGTGTCATTTTTTATTTCTCGCTTTTTTTTATTAGTAAAACGTTTCGAAATACAGTTGATTTTAAGAGGTAAAATATATTTTTGTGGTTTTTTGCGTATGATGATTTTTTTATTTTTGTCCACACCATCGAGACGTAGGTTTCAAGTCAGCAATAATAGTTATATTACAACTGTTATGAACCTGAGACCATATAAAGAGTATGAGAAAGGTCTTATTTCGCATCATTAGACTTTTTTTATAGAAACGCTTGTTATAAGTGTTTGGAAGAACGGCAAATCGAGACAATATTTTGCTTGCTTAATCAAACACTTGTAACAAGCGTTTCTATAGAAAACTCGAATAATGCGAAATAGAACCTTTCTCTATGTGTAAAGGGTCGTAAAGGATTTTCAATAGACTTCATTAATACCGTCTCTTTTAGACATCAGATTCAATGTTTTGTGATATATATGATAATTCATTTATCTTATCGGCCCTTTTTACGCCGACCCTTATTTAACGCCGGCCCATTTTACGCCAGTGGCCAAAAATTAACGCCATTTAGGGCCGGCGTAAAAAAGACCAATAAGGTATATCAATTGTAAACGAAACAACGTTGAGACAGTGCTCAATACATAAAAAGCAGAGCATCTACATATATATTTATTTCCTGCCTTTTCACCTTCGTTTTTAAGAAAACGGGAAAATCAAAACAAATGATTCACGGTACATTTGGATTAGGTTCTGTTCGACTGGTTAGGCATGAGTGGGCTAGTATAATTTTGCAAAAATATTTACAAAGCTATTCCATATAAAAATACTATTCATATTCTTGTGTCATCTAATGCTCTAGACATCAATTCTTTTCTAAATGTAGGTTAGCTTAGTAGTAAACTTGACCTTTCCTTCATGAAAAGGTACACATGTTTTGATAACTTATACAATATATTTTTAGCCCTGAAATTTTGTGACTTTTTTGGAAATTTACTTACCAAAGTTTTCATGAAAATTCTTTTGTGAAATAATGAGTCAATATGGTGACATAATGAAAAGATTGTCATGTGGTTTCAAAAATGTCAGAATTTTGTTTTTGAAAAATTATCAAATGTTACTATATTGTATATCAACCAATAGGAAATTGAACGTAGAGCACACATATGTTAATTAAACATGCTGAATATGAGTATTATCCTCAAATAAACATCAAATTGTCCAGACGGTGATTTTAGTGATGTTTTGCAGTTATGACGTAATTATTACGTAACTCATGATCACGTGACTTAATTTACACGAAATTTTGCACAAACGTTTCTTAATCCATGTTGCATCAGTTAGCCAAGTTTCATTTGAAAATGAGTAACATTAGAAAAGTTATGGAGGGGGGACCGAATCGCGATTATTTACAAGAAACATGTACAAATTCATTGAAAACAGAATGTCATTGTTCCAGGTTCAGGAGTTCGAGAAACGAATTGAAATTTTGGGAGAAAAATTTATGAATGTACAACAGCTTCGAATTTATTAAAAAGCCCGATACAACTAAAGTGATATTTTCCGACGCAAGTGACAACGGGTACGGTGGCTTTATAGTAGAGAGATTGGGAATATAATTGCAAGAGGGGATTTTAAAACATGTCAATGTTCTCTGAACCTAACCTAAAATTTGATAAACTTAAATGAGTTCATTTTTGAAATATATTTTCAGTGATGTAACCCCGGCTCGAACCCAATACTTCTCACGCAGAGATTACTGCACCAAAGCGCTTACCATTGAGCCATTTTTGCATGCCTCACCGCTGCATTTTGGCTTTTTTAAACATGTTGAATAATAGAATCAAGGCTAGATATGATCTAAACAGACTATTATACATTATAAATAAACAGCGTGGACTACGGCAAACGCTCTCTGAGAATTACTTTCGGTAAAATTACTACTTGAATCATTCGGTACACAACTGCAACACGAAACTGTACTATGGCATTCTGACAATCAAAATGTGGCGAGAATAATTTTGAATGGCAGCACAAAAGAACACCTACAATGTCTCGCTCTAGATATTTTTGTGTTAAGTTTGATATCGAAATTCAACCAAAATGGCTCCCAAGAGAGGAAAACCGTATAGTTGATACAGTGTGTATCAAAAAAGTTTGTCCAAGGTTGTTGAACGCATTTTTGTTGTTAAATATTTGTTAACATTTTGCGATTCTTATACCAGAAAAAAGGTCTTTTTGAGATCTATCTGAATATGAAATTCTTATGAAAAAAATACTTTTTCCAGGTAAGTAATAGAAGGAAACAATTTTTGCTTCTCTCATTATTTTCTTAAAGATCAATTAAAGTTTTTCACAATACAATAAAAGGCTATTAAAAATTTTATGAATTTAATTACTTCTGTTATTCTCGAAATTCGTATCGAAGAATTTTTAGGTGATAATTGCTGAGAGAGTTAAGCACACCAGAGGTATCTTTAAGAAATTTAAATGATCTTTATTACCAAAACAAAGCCAATTAAAGTCATTAAAGTTCAATTTAATTGAATTGATCTTTAAGAATTTAATGAGGGTAATAAAAACTTTTTTCCTCTATAATTTATCTGGAAAAAATATTTTTGATACAAAAAATATATATTTGGATAGATCGCCACCAGAGCTATTTTCTGATAAAAATTCAATAAATGTTTAGCGAATAAACGACGTTCAATAACCTTGGATAAACGTTTTTGATACACACTGTAGTTTGTCAAAGTTTAATGACACAGATAATAGGGGTATCGATTTCGAGACATTCTTTGTAATTGAAAAACGCTTCGAGAAATTCACGGTTGACAGGTTTGCTGACGAGAAAAACATCAAGCACGCTACGAGACATCGCAAAAACTAGAACATTTTTAATCAAATGTCCTTTTGAAAAAACTGAATCATAAAGTCTAAAAGTTCTTAGCTGCTGAGATATAGACCTTTAGAAATCTGCACTTTTACTACCCGCTCTACAGGTAATGACAGGTAATGGGAGGGTTAAAAGTAGTTAATAGAGTGCAATTATTGCAGTTGTAATTACCAAAAGCCGGTGATTTGTACAATTTGTTTCACAAAATTATATAAACGGAAATATGAAAATGAAAATAGTTTTCTGTGGTTGACTGACGATTTTCTTTTATGTGCGAAAAATAGTTTCGGATAAAAATCATATCATGTGACTTAAAGCTCAAGATCCAGTAAAGAAAATTACTTGCAATAAAGTACACGCTTTTTATAAGGATAGCCAAAGTTTGCTCAGGGTGAGAAATATTTTTATTGTTCTAATACATTTAGGCCTGTTTAAAAATAGGACACGTTTAAAAGAGTTTGGAAAATGGCATGTTGTATGTGTCCGACGTACCTTCGTGCTATATGTGTCCCACGTGCCCTACCTGTCTTACGTGGCACGTGCTCGAGTAGTGGTAGTAAAATTTCAGGACTAGAAGAAAGATTTCTTATCAAGAGCAATAATGATCTTCAAGCCGAATGACACCTTAGATCCTTTTGCTGTTCTCAGATGAATCAAACGAGGCGAAAAGGCAAAATATATCTGTTCTTTTTTTGCAGGAAAATCAAAAAAGTTTGGGAATATCTTCCAAAAAGATTGGATAAAAGTTTCCAGTTCGTAGAGTTTTTCTTTTTGGAGAAATTTTCTCTGGAATAAGACCGCAGGCCGCAGATTATCCGATTGTAAAACTGTGTAGAGCAAAAGAAATTGTTACGTTAATAGAACGATTTAATAGAACTTTTGAAACTCTATCAAGCGATATGAAAATTGTCTGTAGATCATTAAACATAATTATAATTACCAATGGTTAATTGTAACGTAACAGTTTAATTTGTTTTTTAGAAAAAGCTGTCATCGTCGATCAACTAATTCAGCAAGAAGTATTAACAAACTGAGGGTGTGCGGAAGTTTCATTTTACAATCATGCATCACCAAATTGAAGTTCGTTTCATGGCTTTGATGGTGATAACCGTTTTTGTAATTTATATCATCTTTGACCAACAGAATGAAAACGCAATGTATTTGGAAATCCGACATATCAATCAAGTCATGACTAAATACAAATCCGTTGATTATCCTAACATGGTTAAAAGGACAGCTGCAAAATCACTGAGGAATAATAATGAATCTTCCAATCATACCTCAAAGAAAACAATAAAAAAATCATCTGGCCATAACAAGGGGTCCGATGTTAGTAACAGAAACTCTATCCCAAACACTCAAACACAATCAAATGGCGGTGTTAAAAGGGCGGAAGAGGACGAACAAAACCTAAAATGGCTTGATCGTTCAGATTCTATACCATACCGATATTATGGAGATGGCACTTGTGGTATCAATACAGATCGTATCGGTTTAATGCATCTGCTTCGCAGATGGACGAAGATGGCTAAGAAACTTAGGATAAGGTACTTCCTTGATGCTGGATCATTGCTTGGTGCTTGGAGGGATGAGGAAGTTATTCCTTATGATTCTGATCTTGATATCAGAGTTCATAATGACGATCTGATGACTTTGTTTAACTTATCGATTCGAGTTCGAAAATCTTCGTGGGATTCCTATGATGATTACAAAGTACATTTGTACTTCACAAGAGATTGGAAGCTACCATATCGAATGCGACGACGGTTCTCGTGTAAGGGCAAAGAAGTGGATGAATATGAAGGACAATGTTCGTTTACAGATCCTATAGCAAGACTCATCTACCGCCAATGGCATCTTGATTTGTATGCTTACACAGACTACCATAAAACGGTAAAATTTTTACCTCGAGGAGAGCAGTCTTTTCGAAAGAGTGACATTCTGCCACTAGTGAGATGTGATTTTATCGGGGTTGAATGTAGATGTCCAGGAAAAACACAAATTGTTCTCATTGATTATTATAGCAGCATGTATCCAAACAAAATTTGCAAAAACAAGACATGGTTGGCGAACAAGTCATAGACGACATTAAAAATCATTTTTACAGCCCCGTTTCTTTACATTATTTTTTCCATGAGGAGAAATGCAATGAAAAGGAAGACATAGTCAAACAGAGTTTGAAATGTGAAAAATCATCATTACATTTTTTGCTTATGAAACAACGAAATTATGCCAAAAGAATTGAGAAATATTGCAAGAAATTTTGAAAATTGAATTAGTTTGGTGGGTTTATTGACGCTTTTAATTTTGATTTTCTCTATTTACTTGAGAATTGCAAAGTTGATGACGAGCAAATAATTGAAAAGAAAAGCGATGATAGTATTAGAATCTACGTCACTTAGTAAGAGTTAATCATTCTGTTCAACTTAAACTTTTGAAGTCATTGAAATACAAAGTGTGTCTTTATTTCTGCTCCAAGATTTAATTCTTATATCACAGAGTACAATTCTACTTATTGCGAGCTTTTATATACCATATATTTAGTCACTTTCATAGGGAGTATACATCTTTTATAGAAATACATATTCAAGAAAATTTTTAAACATTGGCTAAAACGTGATCTAAATCCCTTTAAGAACAATTTTTGATAAATTTAATGGTGCTACAGACTCCATATCAAATAGGGTTAATATTGAGTTGAAAGGTTTGAAATGCACTTTTCTCATTAGAATATCGATGGCATGAAAAAATGCAGTAGTGCAAGGTTGAAGGGTTGCATAAGCAGTCTTCGATGGAATATATAGTAAATACAATAGCTCATGATACTAGAATTTAATTAGCATTGATATGCTGATGCTGAGTCTGCTAAATGACGTGCCCTACGTGCCGACGTGCCCTTATTTTTAGGGCACGTCAAATTTTTAGGGCACGTCAAATTATTAGAGCATGTCAATTTTTAAAGGGCACGTTAAATTATTAGGACACGTCAAATTCATAGGGCACGTCAAATTCATAGGGCGTCAATTTATTAGGGCACGTCAGGGCACGCTGGCACGTGGGCACGTCAAAAAAATGAGGGCACGTGAGCACGTAGAGCATGTCATTTAGCAGACTCACTGATGCTGATACTTGTCAAAGCTGGTCTTTTTCTTTTTGTGAGGGGGAGGGGATATGAGTGTTTAGAGATAAGAATCATCCTTTTGTATTCTAAAACTTTGATTTAAGAAAGACTTTTAAAGCATTCAATTCAATTCAAATCAATTAACCAATACAACCGCCGTTGTCACAAAGACTTAGACTACATTGTTAAACCTACAACCTGGGACCATTGCAAAAGCGTTGAATTAATGCTCCGTTTTTTAAGTCAACACGCGCCACTAAAGTTGTAATTTGCCAACCTCAGTTAGCCTGTACCAGATTAAGTGTGGGAAAATATGTTGTAAAAAGGATCATTATTACGTCATTATATATTTTTTTTAATTATAATTTTATTAGTCTGTTTTTATCATTTTTATCGATTTTATCTAGTATTAATTATTTTTAAACTGTGTAAATTTGTAAAATGTGAAATTTCATTTTAAAATGACCTGATGATGCTTCACCATAGTTTTGAAGCGAAAATTTGTCAATAAAAACATTGTATTGTCTTGTCAAAACTTGTCTATAAACATTCCATCTTGTGAGTGCGTTGTTTCTCAATGTCCACTAGTACTGTGAAGCTTTCCTAGTCTTATCTGTTTATATATCAACCTTTATCGCCACCTGTTATCACCAAAAGGCTAATCAAAGGTTATTAACAATTGTTTAAATAAGCTACCAAAGATACCAACACGAAAGTCATTTTAGACCATTTTCACAGCAAAATGTTTATGCATTTGGACTTATCCGATATAAAACTGAGCCCTGGTCTGAAAGTTCATACAGGCATGATTTGTCCCACAAGTTACACGCTACTTATCCGATATGGTCTCTGTGCCGGTGTAACAGGCTTTCCGATAAAGGGTGAAAATGTTCAAAATTACGTTCTTGTGAGTAATTAAGATTAAATGATTATTAACATAATTTCAATTTTTTATCTTTTTATCTTTTAATAATAACTGTAAACATAAAATGCTTTAAAATTATTTCTATCTGAATCCGTATTTTCTTTAACTAGCGCCCCTCCCCAATAAGCGCCCCTCCCTAATAAGCGCCCCTCTCAAGCTAAAAATAGCTTTATAAGCGCCTCTCTCAAATAACCGCCCAGGCGCTTATTAGAAAGAATATTATTTACGCAGAAATTAATAAGCGCTCGGGTGGTAATTAGAATTTTGGAGAAAAAATGAAAATTACGTAATAGAAATGAAAGATTGTCTTTCGAAAATATTTACATGATGTTTACAATTATAAAAAATGATAAAAAGATGCTCCTCTCTTGATTTCTGACGTTTTAATGTTCATATTAATGAATAGCTTTTCCTTTCTCCAACTTTTTGATTTCTTCTTGAAATGTTTTAACATTTTTTTTGTTTCCAATGATATTACAGGTAGCTGGTACAACTAGTACGTTTTCAGCTTTTTTCAACCGGAAAACGTAATTGCCTTGACAGTTGACATCCATTTTCTAGATTTTTTTATAAGCACCCCTCTCCAATAAGCGCCTCTCTATAACAAGTGCCCCCTAAACTTCAAAAAAAATTCATAACCGCCCGGGCGCTTATTAGAGAAAATACGATATAGAAATTTTTAAAAACAAGAAACAGAACAAGTTTCGGTCTTCCACTATTCTTATTATTTTACTTTTTAGATTTGAGTTCTCCTTTGTTAATGTCAGGACCACACGCTAGGAGACCGGGTAGTTTTTGCTTTTTCTAGATCTTAAATGTCTTTACAATAAACACTCTAACGAACTCATGTCCGTTCGTTATTATAAGGGAAGCATAAAAATGAAATCCGAGCCCACTTCATTCATTCATTCATTCATTCATTCATTCATTCATTCATTCATACTTTATTTGACAACGTAAGTTAAAATTTACAGTTAAAAACTGGTTTGGACCTACTTCATACGAAATCAGATTGGCGCCAATAATGCCAAAGAGCGACTTCTACTCGAACCATGACCTTGAGAATACAAAGATAGACTATTAATAACCACTCGACTCGACCAATACTGGCTAAGTGCTGAATTAGTTGTAATCGAAAAACGTAGTGTATTCACTTGATAGCTAAGGAATATAGATTTTCAGCTCCTGAAACAAACAGACCTTACAAAAGCGCATGAAGAAATTAGGCAACAGGCGCGATGGTCTTCGAACTAACTGGGAATCAGGCTTAAAAGATATGAAACCTTATTTCATCAAAAATAAATTTCACAATCTTTTTCAACCGATCTAAAAGCTGATAATTGAGTCTTCGATAGATGTTTAAACTTTCTGAAATTTTCTGAATAATCCTTTATAATTCTTAAATATGGTACGCAATCATTGACAGAACGATATTTGTTTTCATATCAATTTGAGTTAAATGGTATCTGCCAAAAAATCTTAATCGAACATATACAAAACAAAAAAAGCAAAGCGTAATGTAGAAGCCTATTATTACAGGAATGATAAATACCAATTATACCAATCATATTCGTGTTAATAAAAATAACCACTTTTTTTTATTTTATCGACATGTTTCGACAAGCTCGCTTGTCATCATCACGATATATAAAATTGTACAGTATCTGGGGTAAAAAAAATAATTTCAAATTTCAAAGTGTATATATTAGATACCTACTGTAGGGAATACAATTAAAAGATACTAATATCGTAGTACAAAACAGCAGTAGAAGAAAAAGCAACATAATGTATATAATGTACAGAGTTTTTTGAAAAATACGGAATCCAAGTTTCAGACGAGTATAACAATTATCTCTTTGTTTTTTGTAACAATGATGCATTGGAT
This sequence comes from Darlingtonia californica, assembly GCA_032270445.1. Classification (NCBI taxonomy): domain Eukaryota; kingdom Viridiplantae; phylum Streptophyta; class Magnoliopsida; order Ericales; family Sarraceniaceae; genus Darlingtonia; species Darlingtonia californica. The sequence goes on from JAUBWS010051278.1 coordinate 16,837, forward strand.
GTTGCTGTGTTAAATTTAGCACAAAAATGATTTAAAACTCACTAGCTGATCGTGTAAATTGTGCTTAAATATGAACTTGAATTTAATGGAAAAAGTATTCCCCATGCTCTTACAAAAAACTTTAAAAGCAGGCTGAAATATGCACCCAACAGTGGAACAAAGAGTGTTCACTGTAAAAAATTATCATGAGACTGGAAGCTTTGCGGCTGTTAGAAAAGCTTTTCCACGACGTTTTGCCCGCGTAAATCCACCTTCAAAAAGCACAATTTATAAAAATGTTAAAAAGTACGAAGCCAAAAGAACAAGTAAAAATTTAAATAAAGCAAGAAGTGGTAGAAGGAGAACAGTGAGACGCCAACAAAATATCCAGCAGGTGAGGCAATTATTAACTCAACAGCCAGATGAATTTTCCTGCCGACGCAATCGAACTGGGCTTTTAAAAATAACGTTCAACGCAACCATAAAACATGATTTACAGTGGCATCCTTACAAAATACATGTTGTGCAAGGAGCTAAAAAATGGAGATACGGCCAGATAAGTTACGTTTCTGTCGGTGGTTTTCCCATCATGCTCACAGTTTTCATTTTATTTCGAACATTGTTACTGGAGATGAGGCTGCTTTCCATATGTGTGGTAGAGTAAACACGAAAAATGTTCTTTGCTTTGCTCCCAAAGGGTAGCCTCCTCGGGATTTTAAATTTGAAAAAAATTATACCCAAGAGAAGTTAAATGTTTAGGTTTGTCTGTGTGCAGCCTGTACCAAGAAATAATGCAAGTATTAATGTGGTGTTACTTTTTCTGAAAAGATTTAATGACGGTGTGATGACATTTTATATTACTCGTGTCATTAATCTCTATTTTGATATTTTTTAATTAATATATTAGTTCCGTTTTTTTAATTGATCATCATCGTTTTAATTGCATGGTTTCATGCTAACAATTGCTGTACTGGCCTATAATATTTCGGCTAGCCTATTTCCCTTAACCCTATTGTACCCGGGCTTTTTGAGGTTTTGTAGCCCCGGGCGGGGCACGGCCATTTAAACCAAGCAAAAAGCGCGCAATTTAAAATTCGAAATGGCGGATTTAGGTGTAAACAAAATAATCGATTTTTGTCTTTCCGCCCGGGCGCCCAAATACACACCCTTTACT
>JAUBWS010051300.1:17518-33143 GCA_032270445.1 Darlingtonia californica
CGGTTTAGTAAAAAATGACACAAATGACAAAAGAATTAGTCGAATAGCCTCTGACTTCCGTCCTTTTAGTTGAAAGACTACAGAATTTTTCGTGAGATTATTTCGCGGTTTAGTAAAAAATGACACAAATGACAAAGGAATTAGTCGAATAGCCTCTGATTCCGTTCTTTTAGTTGTGTGTTTACTACTTTCCAAAGCCCAGGCACATTTGAATTCAATAAGCTTCAATTAAATAGAGCTAATCTTTCCTAAGAATTTTGTAGCTGGTATGAAAGTGAAAAATGCTCAAAAAGTCAAAAATCAGCGAAATCTCCAAACGGCAGAAAGCATACTATTATTTCTTGATTTTGTGGAAGTATGACACCTTTAATACTCAAAAGTAATGTTACGGATAGTATAAGGCTAATCATTTTATGCCGAGGTGAACAAATTAATTGCCATCGTGTCAACATGCTTTAACATTTGCGAGTTATTATTTCAATAGACATTTCCCGAGATTATTCGCCTCATTTTTATTTTGGTTTATATGACAATCAAATGTAACGATATACTGTGGAAACTATCATAGTAACTATCTTAATTTCTACAAAGGCAATTAAACGAAAGTGCACGTCACTTGGGATAGCGTTGTCATAGAATACGGCATGAAAACGAGGCGGGGCTTGGTAATACATAATCTCAGGAAATGTCTAAGCAAATAGTCGAAGCTTAGGATAACATAATTGTGGGATTCCACAACTGGTTTACTAGCCGAGTAGCTTTTTTTAGCTTTAGAGCAAAAACAAAACAGGGATGAGTTAATTCAATTTACAATTTACATTTATGAATGACAATTTAATTTCCATACTTTCCCAGCAGGCCCACGGTTTTCATTTGACGTGTACAAAATCAAAACACGGCAGCATACATAATATTCTATTGAATATTCACCTACCTTTTCCTAAATCTCGTGATCGGTCTCGCTTATCTCTGTCTCGCTTATTTCTTCGCGGGGAGTATCTTCTCGAATCCTTTCGCGAAGGTGACGCGTATGACTTGTCGTATCCGCGTCCTTTTCTATCTTGAGAGCTTTCGGGTGACCTAGTATTACGTCTATCCGGACTACGACCGGCGCGGGAAACTGGCGTGCGCGATCTGTTACGTTTTTGTGGAGCAGGAGAACGATTTGATTTAGTTGTCGAACTTCTGTCTCGTGAGGTTTCTGTTAGCGAGTTTTTCCCTTCACGTTTAATGTCAGTCTTTTCACGCGTACTATCAACGGACCTCTCACGACCTCTACTTCGGACGCTGTCAACAGATAGTTCTCGATGTTTACTGTCCTTTTTATCCGGTTTGTCAGAATTTTCTGTACTTTTCGGAGGTTCGGGAGTTTTAGTTGTGGACGAAGTTTCAGCTAAAGTATTTTTTACGGAACTGACTCTCTTATGAGTAGTAGTAGCTTTTTTTTCTTTATTTTTCTCCTCCGCAGAGGAACTTTCAGTCTTCTTGGCCTCCTTCTTCGTAGAATCGGAGGTTTCTTTTTCTTTATCTTTCGATTTGCTGTCTTTTTCCTTATCTTTTTTCTGCTGTTTAGGAGAAGTGACTGTGGGTGAGAGTGTTTCTTGTGTTTGAACAACAGACGATTCCAGCTTTTCACTCTTTTTCTCCTTTTTCGGGGGTGTTTCTTTGTTAATTTTGTCCTTTTTACTATCTTTTGTATCTGACTTTGTTTCTGAACTTTCGGTAGCCGGTGTTTCAGTCTCTTTCTTGCTCTTCGTTTTACTTTTACTTGCTTGTTTCTTCGAATCTTTCTTATGTGATTCGTCGGCAGAACTTTCTCCTCCGCTGACGGAAGCTTCCTCTTTTGGTTTCTTTTTACGTCTAAAAACGTAAAAAAATAAATTAGAAAAATATATTCTTCTTTTCTCTTCGTTTCTTTTGATGGCGCATTTTGACCAGGCCGTGAATATTCCCGAGCCTTGACAATATAGAGACTGAATATTTCGTGACCAAATTATACACACAGCTTTTAAAATGACGAGTATTTATATCGCATAACAAAGAAGTCAAAGTCTGATGTGTAACCCGGAGTTCCGTGCGAGGCTGTCTACATAGTCAAATTTTCCAATCACTGCTAATTCTGTACGGTACCCTGAGGTGTTTCCAGGAAAGCAGAACCCTCAATGATAGAAGAACTGAAAAGGCTAACCTTGGTAAATAATAAAATCATTCATTCGTACTATCATGGAAAGATAAATTGTGAGATAAAGCATATATTACTTTTGTTTGTTTGCCGTTGTTTGTTTTGGTTGTTCAGTTCCTTCTTCTTCATCACTTTCATCACTCAAGTTGATATCACCAAACAAATCTAAAAAAATCAGCACGATACAACCGTAACGTTTTGCATTTTTGTCTAGAAAGTGTTTACAAATCTCTAACTTATAGTATCAACAAGACACTGAAAGGTTTTTCCATCCAGTCTATCTGCGTTAAAAACGGTCAATAGAGACAACATCCCGAATTGTCAAAGATTCAGTATTCACTATATAAACCCGAAAAAGCATCCTAATTCTATAGCATGTGAACGCTGAAGTCCTAAATTATGTTTTTTCTTAGGGAGGAGTGTAACTGATTGAATCCAAAACCAAACACCATCCTCACATAGACTGGCTACCTCAGTTGGTAGAGCGGTGCGCTAGTAATGCAAAAGTCACGAGTTTGAGTATCACTTCAGTCGTCAGTTTTCCAAAACTGAGGGTTGATCATTTAGATTTAGACACTCTTACAACGTTATTCATGATAATGTTTGACAATAGTCCTCTGAGAGTGATCATGAAGCATTCAGCATACTAACCTGAAATAATATCCTAAATTTATAGAATAAGAATGCTGACATACTAAGGATATCGAATTTGTCACCTTAACCAGTCGTTTTGACAATTTACTATGTGTAAATTTCTTACGTGAAAAGATTTTCTTAGTGCTTTAGTTTGTGCGGTTCGCTTAGTAACTAAGCAGATTTTCGGCCATCATCGAATCAACAAAACAAACTATGCTTACTGGGATCACGGATGGGTGACAATTCAAACAAGGGTGGCTGATTCCTATCACGCCCATCACGTGTATGTCCGCCTCTATCGCGATATCCACCACCACCACCACGCTTAAAACGGCGATCACCACCACCACCACCGCTATATTGGTCGTCTTGTTGGTCGCCACGATATCCACGACCACCATCGTAATCTGTAAAAACATAGGGTTAATCATGTTGGTTCACATTCGGTAAGTGTTGTCAGTACAAGTTTCCTGAGATCAATAATAACAACTCAGGCCTTGTTTTAAATTTATGTATGGTTATGGTTATTATCAAACAATCTAGTGGATATGGATATGAGCTAATCATCCGGAAAAATGTTGAAACAACAAAATTTGTCTGACAACGGTTTATTAAATCCCCCTCACCCTTTTTTAATCTTGGTATAAAAAAAACACTCTATCACGTTTTTTTTACCACGCAAAGACTTAGCACAAAGATGGGGGAAGGACATTTTAAGGACATTTGCATGAAATTTGTAGGCACTCAATTAAATCTTATGTAGGCTTCCTCACTCACATAAGTTTTAAGTAAAAAATCATGAATACTAACCTCTTTGCATCTGATACCGATCCCCTTGGTTCTTATTGAAACCACCACGAAAACCACGCCCTCCTCTTCCGCCCCTACTACGTCCACCGCTACCACCACGGTAGTTCAATTGTTGGTTGTTGTATCTATCGTCATCATAATGGCCACCACTTTGTCTATTCCAATCGTTATCTCGATTGTCATAATCGTCACGTCTAGGACAAAAAAGAAAAATTAAATTAATATAAGAACTTCAAACGGAGTTTCACCGCACGTTCACCATTGAAAATCTTTCGCAATTACATCGTACTGACAAAAAATTATACATATATCAGAAGAATTGAAGTTATTGTCCATATCTAACACAAACTCACTGGAAACCTACTAAAATCTTTGGTTAATATGACGCAATGAGTTAAGCGCTTTGTGCGTTCGCTAACACTCAACCGTCGAGCAACGAAGAAGAAACAATTTCATTTTTGATCATTGTACATCAAAACCATTTGATATTTTCTTAAGCTAGTGTCAAACGGTTCTAACATTGTTGGATCCAACATTTGTACCATTTGACATCCCTTCTTCCAACATCTCAAAAAGGAAGGCCTTTCACTGCAATCTCACTTTAAAAACTTGTGACGTTAATTAAGCTTACAGGTCTTCCAACATTGTTGGAGGACCATGTCAAACGGTTCCAACATCATCTATCATCCAACAATATTGGACAAACATTCAATTCAACATTTTTGAGTAAACTGTTGGGTCCAACATTCACGTATAAGGGATGTGAACGGTTCACGCAATGTTAGATTCAACAATGTTAAAGTAGACTCTAAATAAGTAGGTGGAACTTCATGAAAGAGTACACTGTAGCTCACATTTTTTAGCATTTCAGGATTTTACAAAAAAAAAGTATGATTGGAATATACCCTTGTCTGTCATCACGATAATAGCCTTGATCCATGTCGTCTCTATTATTGTTATTAAATCTTCCACCCCCGCGCCCACCAACCCCACTGCCACCACGGTCAAAGCGTCTCTGGCGGTTTTGTGGGCCACCGTACTGATTATTTTGTTGGTTTCGCCAATTGCTGTCGTCATCATAGTCCATGTTTCTATTACCACGGTAATTATCATATTGTCCCGAGTTGCCGCCTTGGCGGAAATTATCATCACGCCTGTTATCCATGTAATGATCATTATTGTCTCTGTTGAAACCACCTCCACCACCCTTCCGATAATTTTCCATGCTGTCTTCCCGACGTCGGTCGTTATATTGACGTCGATTGTCGAATTGTTTGTCAGGAGCGCCGCCACGGTCGTCAAAGTTACCTGAACGTCTTTTTTTATCGAAGTTTTTATCAGGTTGTTGTTGTTGGTTACGCATTTGTCTCACGTGACCTTTTTTGCGTGGATGTTCATCTTCCGATTCGAAACTGAAATTATCCGATTCAACAGAAGAATAACCTCTATCCTGTGGAGGAGAATTTCGTCTCTGTTTCATTGTGTTTCTTCCACTACTCTCGCCCTTAGATCTCTTCTTACCAAAATGTACATTTCCCTCGTGATCTTCATCGTTTGAGCTGTGGGAAGGCGATCGTTGTTTCTTGGTTTTCTTTTTGGGGCGGTGCTCCTCCGGGGGTGACATTTGTTCTTCATCACTAGAGCGATTTCCTTGTGATTTGTTTTTCTTCTTCTTACGAAGGGGGAGTTCACTTTCTTGTTTTGATTTCTTACTCGATTCTTCATCTTTGTCTTTATGTTTCTCTAAATCAAGAAATGTTGAAAAATCTTTTCACCACTTCATCATAGGTCAACCATTTGTTAGAATTGTCAAGCTTTTAAAGATCCTCGGAGAAGATTTACTTGCAAAATGTTGACCGTTTCATTGCATTAATCATGGGCCTCCGTAAAAGATAAATTGTTTCATCAACACAGTTTCACGCGATTCAGTGTATGTATGAGATATGAGATTTTCAAAAACTTCAAAGATAACGAAATGTACTTAATTTGCACTAACTACTGAATTTGGTCTTCTGATTTTTCAGAATTTTTGATAAGAAGGTTGCATTTAGAACTTCAGTTTTTCAGTTATTTTGTTTCAGTTGTTGCGAAGAGTGAAATTATGAAAGATTGTGCTTTTGAAGATTATCAACAGATTTCTAGAAAATAAATCTTTTGTCAACTAAATTTGATAAACCGTAAGTGAAACATTCCCTCAATAGCTTATTAGTTGTACATACTTTTCTTTTTGACCTCTCGTTCATTGTCGCTTGTCGGTGATATGTATTCGGTTTTACGACGAATCTTACGAATCTCGTCCTCGTCATAATCCACGTTTTCCGACACTTCATAGTCGTTGTCGTCATCAGCGATACGACGTTTCTTTTTAGACGGCAGGTAATCAGGTGAAAGCATTTTCTTCTTTTTCCTTTGGTTGCCTCTTTCTAAGAAAAAAATTGAAATCACCACGTCAATTAAAAGATCCATTAAGAAAGAATTTACATTGTTTACAGACTTTGTCGGTCTTATGACGAATTTCATTTAGAAGTGGCGAAATATGGGATAATGGATAACTTTTGCTGACGCATAAGTTGGAAAGTTTTTGATTTTGAAAAGATGTATTTAAATTATTTGTCGGTCTAAATTATTCATCGGTCCTAAGGACGAAAGTTTCGGAATGTAACGAAAATTGAGGCCGATCAAAAATTTACGAAGTATGGTAGATCAAAGTAAGGCAATCCAATGTTACTTGTTGATCAATTCATTAATTCCTATTTTCCTGGATATTTTTCATCACAAGAGTCAGAATAGGTGATCAAGAGAACATCAATAGCAAAAAATGCCGTGCTATCACTTTCAACAATTTCTCTTCCATTTTTCAGGTAAACTTCACATGTCAAATACTAAAGAAGATCAAGCCTGATACATCAAATAACAGAGTTGACATCTGTCTCCCTAAAAAATCGTTCTTTAATTATTGTAAATGTGAAATCCCCTTAGCTTGTCCTGGTCTCGTGTTTTGTATATTTTCAGCAGGGTTTCAATTATCGAATGAAAAGCGATTCGCAGAAATGTTTTACCTTGCAATAGAATGTGCATCCATAGTTAACTCGCTAATTTTTTTTTGTCTGTTCGATTGCTAGCTTCCAGCAAAAGATAAGATAGCAAAGCAAGTAAAATAGGCGAACTTTCTGCCTCAATTTCATTCGCGATTTTCTTAGTTTGCCGAAAAAGTTGTTCGTGAAAAGTTGAAAACGAGCCGCAAATCGCGAATCGTGAGTCGCTAATTTGAACGCAGAATGTTATTGTTCAGGCAAATAAATATCTCATCTATATGCAAAAGATGATCAAACCTGGTTCCATTTCTTCCTCGTCACCTCTTTCATCACGTCGTGATTTTGTTGGATAAACAACAGCTGATTGAGGTGGACTTCTTTGTCTTGATTTCTTCTTTTTTGATGACTTTGACGTCGAAGATTCGACGTCAGAATCGGGTTGTGTGTTGTGTGACGATTTCTTCTTTTTGACGTGCAATTTATTTTCACTCTCCTCGACTAATGAATTCTTTTTCACAGTAAAACTGATCCCTACGATGAAATGTAAAAGGAAATAAAAATATTACTAAGGGGCTGTTCATATGGAGGCGGGCTGTCCCGGTTGACCGGGCTGGCTAGGTTAAGCGAGATCTCGCTTTCCTTTAGAAAAGTATTGAAAATATAAAATGTGTTCATATGACAAGCGAGCCAGCCCACCTTGCCGAGATCTCACTTGATTCAGGCGAGCCATACGAACACTCATCCCAGTCAACCGGGATAGAATTTTAATAAACGCATGCGCAATACAGTGTAGTGTCAAATATTTTCTTTGTTAGGATCATATCACGTGATGTAAACAAACATTCATCCCGGCTGAGCGAGATGAAAAATTATCATATGAACACGGGATTAAATTTATCCCGCCTAACCGAGCCAGCTCGGTCAACCAGGACAGCCCGCCTCCATAGGAACAGCCCCTGTGTGATGTGAATCGAACAAAAAACATTTCCTCTCTACCGCATTACATGACATAAATGGACATGTGAGGTGCAGTACTACGAACGTTATTCGATTAATAAAATTGTCGATTTTTGCTTTTTTGAAGGGTACTTCGCGCCGGTAAAAACATTAACTGGGGAAATTGCGTAAGGGTGAAATGATTCAGGAAATCTAACTGTAAAACTGGAAAATTTCACCTGGTAAGAAATTCGTCGGGGAAACTTATACCTCAGTAGACGAAGATATGCAAATAAAAAGTTCAATGCCAACAAGATCGCATTAACTTCCATTTAATTTCATGCTTTTAATAAGCAACACCTCTAGAAGCAATACTAGCTTGAGATTCGTAACGGGCAAAATCGTGAAAAACCCATGTGGTGGAGTGTTTTCTATTCAAACACTCCTCCACATAGGGTTTTTACTAATTTTGGCAACAGGGTACTTCTATTCCTGACAAAATTTGGAAAGTACCAGGTCTTTACAATGCTGCAGCAATACTTATAGAAAACAGAAGAAATCGTCAAAATAAGCATCTTAACACGTATTAAGAGACGGAAAGATGTTGTAACAATATTCCTAAAAATTAAGCTCGAAAAAAGCGAACCACAACTAAAAATTAACTATTGGTTATAAAAAGCGTGTACGTTCGCACTACATCACATCACACTACAACACTATCACAGCTTTACACTTATATTTTCAAAGATTTGGGGTCACAGTCTAACTGTCACTATGGAAATAAACGAAATAAACAAAAGAACCTCCTCCTCCTTTTTTGCGGTTTCCTTCGTCTTGATATCTTGAATCATCTTCATCAAATTCTTCTTCTTCTTCACTAATATAGAGAGCGAAAAAAAATACAATAAATTTCGACACTCTGATGGAGGGTACACGGCCACTGTTACTCTATTTGGGTTTTCCAGCGTTGTTTGCGCGCATTTCATTCATGGAACCAGGTGCATATCATATATACGACGGTCTATGGGAAAAGGGGACATAAAGACAACAATAATTTACTTGTTTACCTCTCAAAATCATGGAAAAATGTCTGTAGAGGAGTGCATTTCTTTTAAAGAGGCAGGTATTTTTTTAGTGAATTTGCCAGCGGATGGAGTATGATCGAAGTAAAAACGACCAAGCCCCCTTTTCCCATAGGTCAACACATATAAGTGTAATGAATCAACAGTTCCTGCACTAACATGACTTTCAAAATACTGCAAAGGCAACGAGTCCACCTCTCGTGGAAATAATAATTGCGAAGTCGAACCGATAATGGCCATGTCTGAAACTCTGTCTTTCAAAAACCCACGCAAATACGAGCATATGAAACAAAAGTATTTTGCAAGTTAGTGGTTGCGTATTATATTTGTTCAACATGATTGGCGGAGAATTTGCTTGAAAGACTTTCCAATAAATTTTGACGTCATTTTTACATTAGGATAATGAAATGATGTTTTACAGACTACTTATAGATACAAAATAATAAGTTAATTATTTATCAACTGTTTATAAGGAATTAGTAGTCAGTTTACGGAATACCTTATTCATTGGGCTGTTTACGCTTGAAAATGATTACATTATAGCAGAAAATAATGTGTTTTTTCGGAAGCATATTTTTTACTGCCTTCTTAAAGTAAAACTTTCACAAACACCCCGTATTCAAGAAAATAAAAAAAAAAATGTGTTTGCGAAATTTTCAACCTCAAATTCCATCACAATAGAGAGCAGTCCCGATTGACAATTGTTACAATAAAATAATCCCAATCATGCCCATAACCGTAATCAAACTCATGGGTCGCGGCGCGAGGTTTAAATTGGAGCCAAAATAAGTATGGAAGAAAATTGACCCACCATGGTTGGTGGAGGAAAAAAGTTTTGATTTTCAAACCTTCTAAATTGGTGTTTTAAAGTATTTTTGACGAACGAATAGTAGAGGCTGTCCTGTTTAGAAGAGTTGCAACGGGAATTGTTTTCAAGAAGAAAACTTTACTTTGAAAACAGGCGAGGGGGCCCCACCCAACGCCTCCGCCGCCCCTGAAACTTCAGTGTAAAAAAAGGAGTCATGGCGTGAGTTCGACTCCCTTTGCGAGACTTTTGGTAGTGAAATTTGTCAATTGCACATTTTAAATTTTCAAATAAAGAAATACTCATCTTTATGTTCTATTGTCCAAATAAGTCTCGTGGGAACACTAAATATAGAAACGACTGGGCTACCTATAATCATCAAATTTAAGTAGGTGGTCAGGTGTCATTTCTCCCACCTTTTAGATGTGCTCTTATATCCTTGTTCCAGAGGTTCTTCATACAATAGAAACACTAGATCAAAATTTTTCATTTTGTAGTACCTACAGTAGCTAAATAAGTTCTTTTTATTTTTGATATCTGTTCAATGACACCGCCATTTTGTCATTATAAAAACCCAGAGGTATCGAGTATGCAAGGACCTTAGACGCTGTAGGAATAATCCTAAATTTTTCTCAATAAGGGGCAAGTCACACATCGAACTTACCCACGGGCTTCACCAAAATTTATAAAACCCAAAGTTACGCCAACGTAAGTCAAAACCTAGCTACGAAGACTAAAAATCTTTAAAAAAAATCTTGCTCAACAACTGTTGTTTCAGCAGTTCGTTTACCTTATCGGAATAAAAAAGGCGGCAAAAAAGACGTATTTCTTTGCAAGTGACGATTTTTTACCGACGAATTTTTTCCCAATGATTATTTTTTTACCGACGCATATTCTTACCGACTTTTTTTTTACAGACGAGAACATTTAGTATTTTATAACTTAAAAATACCCTTAGTAATTTTAAATTCGATTAAAACTTAAAATTATGAGTGATCAAGGAAAGAGATACAAAAAAAAAAGCGTGCATTTAACAATTTTAAGAGTTTTCTTCAGTAAAAATTATGCAAATCTACATTTATATTTTATTTGCTTTCATAGCCAGGGAAAAATATTCGTCTTTAGAAAGTGACGAATTATATTGCAGTTAAATGTTTTACCGACGAATTTTTTTTACCGACGAAATTTTATGTCGACTTTTTTTCTTCCGATAAGGCATACTAAAATCTTGCTCATTACAAGAACAAAAGATAAATAAATAGTACATAGTTTAAAGGCAAGGAACTGTACCAGACCGCCGCACCGGCACGGAAAATTTGATTTCCAGCGGTAAGTTTTCTACATATGTAGAGTCTGGTACAGGCTAGGAAATTTGGCTCCCTGGCAAGACGAAATATCCAGTACTCCGCAAAATGTGACCTTTCATTCATATTAACGATACAAAATATACAATTGCTTCATTCAATTATCTAAACTGTGTCTTTGTGTTAAAAATCAAATCGTTATTCTTCGGGGTGTAGTCCGCGGTTTAGCAGGAATAATTATATCTACATTTTCTAATACTACGTATATATAACGAGTTAAAATCTAGAAAATATGAATTTGGCTTATAATTGAATAATGTAGGAGGCAAAATGAGATTGTCTAAATATCGACATTTCAAACCATCTTTTTTTTCAAAGTCAGTGTTCAACATTTGTGGTTCATGCACATTTTCCACAATTTTTTACGACACTATTTTATTCTGCGGTCATATCACTCTATAACCGAACAATACAAGTTTTCTTTTCGCATCCATGTTAACAATTGAAATATCAATCTGTTCTAGCCATAATTTCGCTTTTCTCCGATCCCAACCTCACGTAATACCATTAGACAACCATCCGACCAACCAATTTCTTTAAAGGCCTTATATTCTGTTGTTAAGAACACTCTCACCCGACAATACGCTGATCCAATCAGAGCAGTCCTAGTTCACTTAAACGCACGCTAAGTGAAGTCGCGATTGCGTGGACGAGCACCGTCCGCTCTTGTGGACTGGTCTCACAGAGTGCATATCGTCGATTGTATTTGTCCGTATATGGTTGGAAGAAATGATTTTGTAAGACTTCTTGCAAACGTGTCTCTCTGTACTCGTCGGTGAACTCCGGAAAATACTCTTTAGCGCCTTTGTCCGGTTTGTTTTCGCATTTTGATGATTCAGAGGAAACGACTTTAGTAGAAGCAACCGGTTCGGAAGCCAAGTACCTGTTTTGTTTTCGTGTGGTTAACATATTTCTCTCTCCAATATTTCAACGACTGCTCTATTGTACTACGCTATGAACCGCTCCAGCTCATGTGAAACCAAGTAATGTTAGAAAGTTAGATAGCAATTTTCCTCTAGGAAATGCTACTTTTCTATTGTGATGCTTTTATATTCAAATTATCCTACCATCATGAATATTTAATAAGCACGTTTTAGTTTGATCAAAATGCGAGCTTGCTGTAGCGCTGCGCACTTGCCCCAAGCAACACATAACGTCATTTTAACGCCATTTCAACGTTAGCAAAAGTCGTAAAAATCCTATGTAGAGGATTGTTTTTCCTTTTAAACAGAACACAGTCCTGCGTGCCGTTGGAATAGAAAAAAACTCCTCCGAATGGGTTTGAAGAAGATTTTGCCCAATGGGAGAGGTTGAAGAAGATTAAGGTTTCTAGGCTTATTATTGAAAAAAACCAATTTTGGTTCCTCTAACTCGAACCGATTTCATTGACCCCTGGGTTTATCGGGGATATACTTTATGTATAAACTTTATTCTTATCATGCACCCGTGCACCATTCATGTAACGTTCTTTTAATGTAGATTTGATTTGCGTTTTAAATATCATTTTTCGATGCGTGGTCAGGTGTAACAGGCCCAGTGGGCTTGCTGAAAGAGATTTTTCACAGTTTTTCACCTAGCTGTATATTTAAAAATAGTATCATCGTATATAATAAGCATAATAAAAAAGGCTTGATTTCATGAAAATCGAACTTTAAGAACAAAACAAAAACACACCAAATAAACTATATGCACATGTTCTTTCTCAAGAATTTCAGCTAAATTTCATAAGAAAAAAGAAAAAAACCTTATTGTGGGTAATTTCGTCAAAAGGTAGCAAAATATTTTTCTTATAAATGAGAATTTTCTGCGTGTTGTAAAGTGTGTGTCAACAAGAGCGAAACAACACTGAATTTCTCTAAATATTTTTTCTGCATATTCAGGCCCTATTTTAGAAAATAACGGCAGCGTCCGTTGGCAGAAAAAAGGGCACTAAAAAGGCATAAGTTCAGATAAAAAGGGCACTTATGACCAACAAGTACCCTTACATGGACTCCAGTTTTAAGCGTTTTAGCTCAAATGAACCTTTTATTTGGAAAAAGACAAAGGGGCAACGTCCGATAGTCGGACGCACTTTTCTTCTAAAATAGGGCCTGATATTAGAGTATCGCATGATTGGACCTGCTTACCTACCTAACAATACTTAAAATTTATAAAACAAGTATTAGAGTAAATTGGCCAATTGACGTGAATGTCACCAATAAGACCGACAAGGAAAAACTCCTTGTTGTCTTTATAGAAATTACTCTAAATATATCTTTAAAAACACGTTTATTGTAAAATATATACACGAAGCTTTTCGTAAGTCAAACATTTTCAAGTTCAATGTTTTTTTTAAAGATGTATAATGTTTATGGCTTTTGAATAATCAAAAATTAGTCTCATTGCAACAGTTATTTTTTATGACTCTTATACTTATATTTAAATCAGGATTATTCACCATGGCAACCCTTTCACACTATTTTGAAACGAGAGGCAAAAATCAGGCCAAAAAATTTTTCACTGTCATACGCACTCTTGAAGTTTTGCTAATTGTTGTTAATACGAAATCTTATCTCTTGGACTTATAGTCTGAAAGCAGTTTTACATTAAACTTAAATACAATTCTTTCTAAAATAGAATATCTCAAAAAGTATAAACGAATTTAGCTTAACTTTTCTGCTTATTTTAAGACAACAGCTCGAGGGGATCGGACCATGATTTCTTAAGACAGGACATTGAAAACTTTTTACTACATTTTTGAATTCTATTTATAAAATGGAGAAATTTGGTATACAGCAGATGGTGGCACCGAAATGTTTTCTGAAAGGTTACAATAAAGGGTTAGACCTGTTCCATTTAGAAAAGACTTTAAGATCATAGGTGTTTGAGTGGTTTTAAAATACGTTAAAAATGAAAGAAGTTTATCTTATTATTGGACCAAAAATGTGTGGCAAATTTTTTGTCGGACTAAATATTTTCCCGGGAAAAAGTAATAACGAAAATCCAAGGTTTAAAATACATGGTTTATATACATCAATATCAAACGAATCGTTGCGTATAAATTTTTTTAAAGCTATCAATCTTCCTCTGTGTCTGGTGTGCAACACAGAGATAACTGGTCTTCAATTATTCTGTCTGGGGAGACACAATCCCTGTAACCTTTGTGAAGACTAGAGAACTCTTGGTGATACAAAAATCGTTGACTGGGCTGGGGCGTTGGCCAGGCCAACCTATAGTATATAGAACTTCCTGATGGTCAGCGTTAGAGGCTGCTTAAGTAAGTAATAAAATTTTTGGGTGGACACTGTGATCATTAGATCAGCTTTTTTGATTTCAGACTATTCACAAATAAACGTAGGGTTTTCCAGTTTCAAATGTATAGAATTAGAATGTATTTTTACCAAAAGTATCAGCGAGAGAAAAAGAATAATAGGAGAGATAAAAAGAAAAATGATGATAAAAAATTAGATATTACTGACCTGTATTTTCCTTTCTCATTCTTACTTTTGATCTACAAAAATAGAAATAAAGTGTACTTTAACGCCGGAAGATATATTTATAGAAAACCTAATATATGGTGCATTAAAAATAAACTCCAAAAAGCACAATAGTTCTAAAAAAGAAATAACTTAGGAAATAGATAGGGAAGAAAATAGGAGGGAAATAGATCTTATTTTAGAGTTTACTAATTGTAAATAATGTTTCCAATCATTCTTGTCAAAAAAGCAATCTTTAAATCAATGCTAACGCGGATAACATTGCGGGGGGTAATTTCACAATTGAAAGTTCTAAAAAATTAGGAATTTTGCATAATATATCAGGGTAGCCAGTAGTTTTTGGAGTCAAAAGTTAAGAACATGTTTAGGTTTTTCAAGATCAATTATTTTTACTTTTAGATGTAACATCCACCGACTTTAAAAATTCAGTGTGATTAAAAAAGGCTACCTAAAACGTTTTCACTATACCATACTATAGGGTTTGAAATGATTTTCTAGTTGAACATTTTTTTATACAAAATGAAAGAGAAGAAGAAGGGCTGTTTAATAGCACTATAATATTAACATCGCATTAAATTTGAAGTTTTTTCTATAAGAGCAGAATGTTTACCAAACTTCATATGGATAATCTCATGATTATTCCATGAATTTCAAACAAATTTTTTGAAATGTTACCTTCTGGCTTAAAAAGCATCTCAAAAACATTTTTAGCTGATTTTCCAAGAATTCCAATAGATTTTCCTGATTTTTCCCTGATTATTTCGAAGACAACTGAACTCTCTGACTTATCCGTCCCTCAAGAGATTTTATCTAAATTGTTATTTCACAATTACAACCTTATTTACCACAACAATCAGGCACAATTTAATTAGCCAAATTTCCAACCGTTTACACGACCCTATTTTTACAGGGACGTTTAACAACAACTCTAATAAGTGTATGCTATTGAATAGAATTTTCAATGAGTTTTCACTATGTTATTACCTCAGGAGCGAGTTAATGTGGATCGTAAATATGAAACTCATTAATATTAATGACTTTCTTAGGATTTAATTCGTAAATGTACATGGGTACAATAGGCATACGTTGCATGTGACAATTACAGCTGCGAGTTGTTGTGTATTGTGTCCCTACAAATGTTCATGTACACAAAGCATGAATTTTGCTAATACCAACAATAAAAATGTCTTTTGTTTTTGCTCTCGTTCGAAGTCTTTTTTGGCAAAATGGCAAAAGTGATTTTATAAGAAACCCATTAAGAATAATTTTGTTCAAGTGGGAATGAGGGAAATTAGAAAA
>JAUBWS010051312.1:0-17977 GCA_032270445.1 Darlingtonia californica
CCAAAACGTCAAAAACAGTGAGGTTTTATTTTATTTTGGACAAAAATGAGACTTTAAAGCTCTCCACTAAATTTAAAAAAAAATTGACCCGGGTCGGATTTGAACCACTAAACACATGTTTTCGAGGTCAGCGACTTAACCACTCGGCCACAGCGGCATTACGAGTGTGGTGATTTCAATGTGACCGATGACTTAAGTACGTAGTGCTTCTAGTTTCAAAACTGGAGTGTCAAATGATATCAGAAAGTGTCACTTCATAACAGAAAACGTTTTTCTTAATTTTTGGCTGATGGATGATAAGTTTCTAGCATTTTTAAAGGCAATTGTCAATTTTTCCACACAACACAGAATACTGTAGCACTGCAGAGTAAAGAATTTCTAGTAATTCAGCAAAACTAGCAAATTACACAAACAGGCCGCACACATTTATCAAGAATGGTTGTCCTTAATTAACTCTGTAACATTATCAAGGGATGGTGAACATCTCTATCAGGAGTCAAACCTCAATCACTCAAAATGAATAATTTATTGATTTATATGCTCACGTGATATATAAAGTTGCAATTGTTATTCTATCACTAATTTTATTTGATATTTCAATCATACTGGTATATTTATTGTGAAGGTCAAGAATGCGTGAATTATTCAGTATTATGAAAATTTGAGACCATAAGACCGCATGATAATTTAAATCAAATCAAATTTTATTCAATCCTGGCAACAGACAATATTCGGTTGTGATTAAATTGTCAAACAATGATTTTCCTTGGTATGGAACAAATCATTTGGTTTATTTGTTTAACCTTGTGAAACTCTTTGTGTTATTATCAAAATGCATACTTCAAGTTGGAACATGTAGATACTAGCATCGTAAAACAAAAGAGGGCAGCTTTTTCTTAGTTGAAAAGTGAAATGGAATGTTATATACATGAAATGTTTGGGGGATCATGGTAAATGATCATATTTTTTATGTTTATTTTTGTAAATCATAAAATCTTACGTTTCTGTATATTTATATCTTCATGTCCGGAGGAGTGGCTGGTGTATGTCAATAAAATTAAACGATAAAATCAATTTTTTTTGGAACACTGCGCATTGATAAAATTACGGTATACATATTCTTGAATTAAAAAACACAGTCTATCGAATCAATCAATATCAATCACATCCTGTCGAATGATTTGTATTCAGTTATCAAAGACAATAAACACTAATAAAATTTTTTATATTGTCACATTTTTGCAATGTATTCGATCTCCTTCAACTAGTTTCTGTTTAACAATGTTTGATTTTGTTGTTAGACACTACAAACTAAAGAGTGAATAGAGACATTGCAATTTTCTTTTCGTAAAAAAGTCACAAAATAAGTTGTTGCTGCGCTTTCCCAAAATTTCTCGCACCGTGAAACAAGAAAACCACAAGTGTTTTATTTTCGAACTCTTGATCACTGTTGCATAGGTATTGAAATTGTCTTTCTGAGCTAACTTTATTTTTGTGCATAACATCGTAAAAGATTTTAGTGTTTGAATAAAAAGACCTGTTGCCGGGTTTGAACTTATTAATAGGCACTCCGTATCTTTCGGAAATGTCATATTTTTCCTCATCTGACAAATCGTCTAAGAATAATACAATTAATGTTTAAATTGGCAAAAATCCTTTACAAAGTCATTTAAAATAGTTTTAATTAACATCTCCATATCTTCATCAAAGACTAAGTTAACCATTTCGTAACTGGTTTCGTCTAAGTTCTTTGGAATGTAAGCGTCGTCGCTCATTACATAATCACCGTCTTCGTTGACTTTCGCCCACGTGAGACAATGACATCTGTCATCTTCTGATATTGGCATTGCTAACAGCTCTGAACTGTCTTTACCGTCTTCGTCTCCAAACTCTTCGTGGTTGTACTTGTTCGCAAAACTGTCGTGTATTGCCATTCCACATCTTTTGCACCATTGATCCAAGTGTTTGTCGATGTCAAAGCCAGTCTCCACAACTGATCCGTAATATAACCTGCGTTTACTCAATTTCTTGGTAAATTCATTTACGAAACTTTTACCTTTTACTTCGCTTTCGCTACTGCTGGCCACTTGGTATCTCATTCTCTTCGGCGCTTTTGGTGTCTCCATCCTCGTCTGTGTTCCCTTCGGTGTTTCTATTAATCTTACCGAGGATTCTCTCTTCAAGGGAGAAGTCAAGTTCTTGTTCTGATCCCAACATTTGCTCGATTGATTGCTCGTAGCAGTCGTCGCATTGGTACTGATTGTTTCTACTGTTTCCAGCGTAGGGACAGGCGTCGCATTCAATCTCCTCACCTCTTTGTCGTCGCCATTCTTTTTTGATGTTGCTAAAGTTGCCAGTTCTAGTGTTGCTGGCACATCGTTCACAGTCTGCCCGTCCAAAGTATTTGAAAAACATTCTGATTTTTCGCTTTCTGTCGACTGAAAGTGATCCATCGTGCTTAGTTCTAAAGGATACAATGTTTTTATCTTAACCAAATCCTTTTCTGTTAAATGTTCACATACTTTCTCTATTACTTGTTATAAATAGAACTCCTTATCCATCCCTAAAAATACAATTTGAACTTTCTAAGACTCCTACTCAAGCTCTTCTTCCACGCGTCTTCGAGGAAACTCTCTGACGCCTTCCGAAGGCCTTGAATTGTCGCTGACCTTAATTTCCTTCACCGTTTTCAATAGGTGAATAAGTGATGTAAATACAAGCTGCTGCTATAATAAAAAATCATACCTGAATGTTCCAATAAAATGCGAACAGAATTTGTGATATCTGTGCCCTTCGTAATGACAATAACTTCGTGGTTTCGTCACCTTGCTCTTCTCTTCAACATAACCAGACGACCATATTTATATACTTTAATCCCCCCGGAATTGTCTCGTTTTTAATAACCTTGCTCATGCTCTATTAACGATAGATCCTCTTTGGTTATGATAGCCTACCTTAACGTATTAACTGGAACAATAGCAATGGCCGTGATTATGTGTTAGACTCGTTTCATGTAACAACAATAGAAATATAAAATAATTTTCCCCGGAATGGTCTCTTTTTTAGATCCTCTTTGGTTATGATAGCCTACCTTAACGTATTAACTGGAACAATAGATAGACAGATAGATAGATAGATAGATAGATAGATAGATAGATAGGTATTTATTTGCTGATGATAAACATTTCAATTGTTAGTTCGTGTTTTTCTGAGTTTGTTAAGATATTGTCTATAAGAGTTTCGGATTGATTAGTAATTCTAGTGGGTAACAAAATTGTAGGAATAAAAAAATGAGAGCAAAGGACATCTAAAAAGTCCGTCACGTCTTTGTTTTTTTATCTTGTGTTAAATCAATATTGAAGTCTCCTAAGAGGACTGATAGTTTACGCTCATTATCTATTTTGTTTAACAGGTGTGTAAGAGAATTGTTCTTAAGTTTAGATTTGAATACAGCCATTTTCTCAAACCACGAAATTCTACTTAGAATTCCGCGAAATTTCATGCATTAGTAAAGCAATAAGAAGACCCAGGAAAACCTGAAATTTTGATTTATACTCATGATATATCGCAATAAATTATGATGTATGCAGGCTCCAACATAACAGCAGGAACAAACATACCCTTAGGGACCGCACATACATTAACCCTATTCTGCCTAGGCTTTTTAGGGGATTCACAAACCTAGGGGGGGGGGGGGACATTGTGTCCTACGTTGAATTTCCTATCGATCGATACACAATATGATAACATTCAAAACAATTTCAAAAAAAAATTTCTGACATTTTTGACACCACTTGCCAATCTTTTGATCATGTCGTCATATTTTCACAAACATTTTTTCATTAAAACTTTTAAAAATAAATTTTCCAAATAGTCACGAAATTTCTAGGCAAAATAATTAGCCTGTAAAAAGTCATATAAACAATTAGAGAGTGTTAATCCTTTTTAGGAAATTAATTTTTCAGATTATAATATGACATATAATATGTTACAGGTGATTCTAGAACAAAAATGTAACATTTAAAGATTGGTTTGATGCCATATTACAGCAAAAGACAACGTTGCCATGGCTATGCAAAGATCATATGTAATAAAAGACACACACAATAAACAGATCACTGCTATATGTTATAACCCTTTAAAACATGAGATAGTTGCTGGTATTGAAGGTATTCCATATCGTTTTTAAATTTTAATTCACCCACCATCCATAACGACTACTATCATAAGCCTGGATTACACTTACATGCGTTTGCGTTACTTCTGCTAAATGCAGACGCAAGTTAACATATAGCAAAAAATCATACTCGCCTACCCTGGAATGCTAAATTTTAACTCGTCCTACGGACTTGTTAAAAAAGCACACCTACTGCATACACGCTAGCATTTTTTGTTAATTGCACTCCATTTCATGCGATTACTAGTTAAAATCATTGCGAATTGACTTCAGATATGCCGTGCTCTTGTGTTGAAATTGCACATTATTGGCTTTCGACTGGCCATTTTCTACTTTTTGGTATTTATTATTGTTCTTTTGGGCAAAAACCATAATTAGTATGATGGCGCAATGGATGTCCTTATGACAGTTAAAAGAGGAGTATGATTTTACCCTTTCCATATTTTATCTCCAATCTAGCTAGTTTATCATTTTAATCCCTTTGAACAATTTTACAGTTTTTCTTTCCTTGTTTGCTTTCATTTATTATTATTTTTGTACCTAACTTTAAGGTAAAAATTTTCGCAAATGCCTTTTATTGTGTATCTATAAGGTAAAATGGTGATCATTGGTGAAAAAAATCTTTCTTAAAATTTGAGACAGACGAAAGCAATATTGTGCACAAATGATATTCCGATACACGCTGTGGAAAAATCTTTATTAATTGCTTTTGGATTGAATACATTTTGTTTTACAGATGGAACCATAAAGACCTGGGATTGTGTTGGTGAGAATATTGGAAAATTGACGAAAGTTTGTCATGAACATGATGGATGGGTCAACTGTTTATTATATTGGTAAGTTCTTGCTGTTTGTTTGTTAATAGGTTGTTAATATTTAGATTCATATTCCTAACCTTAGAATTCAACGGGTATGTGCTGCCCAGGGCTTAAAAATTATCACTATTAGCGGGATTTTTGTTTGCAATTTTTTCCAAAATTTAGAGAATTTTTGGAACCTTGGGACAACTTTTAAAATATTTCTTCACAATATTTCTATAGACAAAATCACATTTCTCGAAGGAGTCGAATAATTGTTCTAGTGTGGCTCCCGACAGCGAAAACCCCACCCTTACAGTCAACAAACCCTTCATGCCCTAAAATTAGAGACCCCTTAATTCAACAGTTTCATTAAACATTACAGTTTATATTCAAAATATTTTTATGGTTTTAACATCATTATTAAGGTTAAGTTGAAATTTGATTCATGTTTGATAACTTTAAGCATTTTGCGCTTTGGTTGTTTTCATTTTTTTAGGCCAGATGCTAAGTTGCTGTTATCAGCAGCGAATGATGGTAAATTGATTGCATGGGGGTCAAGCATGTTACCCATGTCCGTCTCCAAGGTAAATTCTTCGCATGTAATTTCACTTGAAAACTTTTTGGCAAGTCAGCGCCAATTAAGCCTAAATATACGCTCTTGTTTCTGTCGTTTCTAAAACATATACCGGGTGAGTCGAAAAACCTAAACACCTTTTAAGATTGATTGCGCACTATTTCCCTTATATAATTTTGAAATTCTTTCTGTTTTCTTCTTAACTAAGATTTTGGTGTATTGTTTTTTAGTTAAAAAAAAATAGTTATGAAGATTTATGAAGATCGTTCTAAATTTTCTGTTTACTGGTAGATGAATTATTATAGTATAGTGAATGCCATTCAATTTCTTTATTAGAAATTAATTCTTTCATTACTTGATAGAAATTCAAGTCGCAATTATAATTATTTGTTATCTTTACGATTCAGATTGGAACTCCAATATATTGCATGGCTTGGAATGTTAGAAGGAATCAAATAGTCCTTGGTGTAAACAGTGCTTTAAAGGTTTACACATTAAAAGATCCTGGTGAGTGACAGGCTAAAGTTGATATGTGCCATTGAAATGGCGATTCTATTCTTGAAGGCACAATTTTCGTAAAAATTGAAATGACTTAAATAGTCTGTGAACATATGCAAGGATCCAAAGTGGGTAAAAAAACAAATCAAATTAGTTGAAAAATCCCCTGCTACTGTTCCGAAATCATCAAAACAACCCATCGAATAGCTACCGTAGCGATTTGGATCGAGTATGCCAACTTTCTATAGTTCTAGATTTCTAGCCTTCCTTTTTAATAAATTCTTTTTAATGGCGAATAATGAAGCACGAATTCCCAGCTACCTCGGAAACAGCGTTAATTTTTTTCTAGTCTCTGTTGACTCTCTGAACTCAAATTTTTGATCAAATGAAGTAAGAAAGGAAAGAAAACAGAAACAAAAGAAAAAGTAAAAGAAACAGAACCAGATTTCTTAGCTAGATTTGGTTGCATTTTCTTTTATAACGATTATTTTCTCTTCACTTTTAGCGAAAGATGGAAAGATGCTGGTTGATAAACGTTAGTTACATTTTCCAAATTGTTTTCGTCGAATTCCCTTTTAAATTAACCATTATCCTAAACACTGTAAGGCCTATTGTATCAACTGTGCTGTGTCGAGTAGAACTCTATCATTTACCTTATTAAATACACCGAGACCAAATTAAGCGCTCCCCTTCGAATAAGTGCCCATCTCACCAAAAAAACTTTTTTAAGCCTCATCCCCCTCCCGAATAAGAATATCTCTAAATTATGCAACAGACACACTTCGTTAGTTACGAAGCTTCTTTATTTCTCTCTTAACTGTCAATTTTATTCAACTGTTCTCGAAAATATGCTCCCAAGCCCTTACGATATTCATCCGTGCCGAACCAGGACGTTCCGCACAGCTGAGTTAGCAAGATGTGTTGTTAGGTGCACTTAGTTTATCACTATAAGAATCCCATCATAAGCAAATGTTTTTAGTATTTTGAATTTCATTATATTAACTTAGTGTCTATTACTTTTTTCTCCTTTCGTTTCAGCTTTTGTTGCAAGGGATCATACGGATCTAGTGAAAGGTGTAATTTGTTACGAAACAAGAGTCTACTCAGTCGGGTAAGAAAAAATTGTAGCAAAAAAATATAAGCTGAAATCTTGTTTGCTAAAATTTTTTTCAGCTCAACGAAATAAAAGTTTGCCTGGACATTAAAAAAAAGAGAGTTGGTATGCCTTGTCTTAAAGTCTTGTTGTTTCATTTTCCGCCATTTTTAAAGCAAAATGAATCCTTAACGATAATGTGCATATTTCGCCTTCTATAATCTCTCCGCTACTTTATTAAACATATCCGAGTCTCAAAAATCGCCATTCTCTAAAGCATATTTTAGGGCTAGCCCTTGAAAAAAGACAATATATCGCATGATTATATGCTGGACATTCTCTCTATAGTTCTATGATTTTTCTTCTTCCATTAAAGGTTTGACCGTAAATTTTGTATATACGACTCGTATGCTTATCCTGGCAAGAAAGGACTAAAACTAGTCACGTGGTAAGTTGAACTTTTTCAATGTAAAAGTAAACTATAATCTTTATTTAGTATGGTACTGTTTTCCTTCCTCGCTCTTTTTTTCGCTGTTTTTTTAATAATGAGGAATTCAACAAACTTAAATAATGAACATTTCTTTCTTAATGATTTTGGAACCTATACGAAATTTGTATAAATTTTTGCAAGATTTTCAGGAGTTCTTACTAAATTCGCCAAATAAACCCTTGCGATAAATTTGACTGCAAGTCTTTTGCAAAAATAAGCCCACACGATTTTTTTGAAAAAAAATCTCAAAAGAATTTTTGAAATTACTGAAAAGTCTATTTCTTTCATATTTTACGAAAACGTGCTAACTTAACTATATAAAGTTAAATTTGCTATGTTAATATGCCTGTAACATTTTCGGTGTCATTTCGAGGTTCTATTAGGGTCTAAAAGTTTGAGAGGTTTCTTTGAATGCTGTTGAAAAAATCTCTTGTAGGCGAAAATTAAACCGTTCGAAAAAATTGGAAACTTCTGACTTGCGAATTAGTATATTAGTTCCTGCAAGATGTGATTTTTCGCGAAACATAGTACTCGCAAAAAAATTATGTAGCGATCAATAAAGTATCAAGGCTGAAAGTGTACAACCAAAACAATTTTGGACATATTTCTGGTCGGACAAAAATGATTAGATTTCAATGTTTTGGATAACTTAATTTAGAGAGTGGTTTGTAGTATCTTCGATATTATGAAGCATTAAACATTTTTTTGAGGACAAAGATATCCGTCGGAAATGTTATGCGTCAAAAAGCTTTTGTCACCTCGAAGAGAAATTCCTGCCTTTTCTCGCCCATTGTCATGCGTAATGTTTATTATCTTTACGAATATATATCCAGGATCTTTAGTTATTCATAACTATTATCAACGAAGGTCCTGCCTTCCTGGAAACACATAGAAAGAATTTTTTTTAAATAACAGTGATTGGCAATTTTTTTTCGCTGAACACCTTGTAACCACTCGGCCACGGATACATAACTTTTCTTCGTTTTAATTTTAGTTTGCACCCAGCTCATGATTCTGGAATTACAACTTTGTCAATTGCTAAAGATAACGAAAATAATACATGGTAATTTTTATTTGTTCGAACAACAACCAACCACCTTCCCTTTCGAAGCATATGGACAGTTTGTGACAACCATACGCTAATTATAAAGTAGTGAGTCTCTTAAATTGCAGCGTCAGGATAGCTTGGGTAGAATTTATGCTGGTTTATGAATTCCTGGTGTGGTCTTCAAACAGAAAGAGTTTGAACATGAACCAAGAATGGGCATCTTCTTGACATATGCTAATTGAAATTGAAATCATAAAGTCGATAGAATGCAACAGAGAAAAGATTTCATAAAACCATACCTTTTTATTTTAGGCTTTTGACAGGTTCATTTGACAAAACAGTTAAAGTTTGGTCACAAGATGGACAAGTAATGCATAAATTCGATGGCCTAGGGTGAGTTACTGTTCTGTAAAGATACAGGCTACAGGTACAGGCTCATAAAAAAAAACATGTGGAGGAGTGTTCTCTTTTTGTTCAATTTTTACAATTTTTGCCCGCTGGGCTTGAGCATCTACGGTTAAGAATGACTTGAGTGAAGTTTTTTTACTCATGAGATTCATTTTTTTAGAGCAACGGTATCAGGGATCTGTTATGTACCTCCTATTCGGACAATATGGATTGCAGCCGGAACGTCCGAAATCCCAATGTTTGATCCGAAGTCTGGAGATAATGTGGGTGTTTCAGTTTTTTCCCTTTTCCTATGTAAATATTTTATTTGCCTAATAATTATCAGAAGCATTTGTTTTCGCGAAGTTTGCTCCGATTTTTCAATGAGTTTTCGTCTCTGGTTTTCGCCAATATCTTCAAAATGTTTTTGATAACTTGATGTTTGAAAATTTAAGCCTCAAAATTCCAGGAGAGATCAGCAAGGATGGTTTAAAATCGTTCTGATTTTTTGAACATTTTCGAAAATCAAGTTTTTTTGACAAAGATTTAATGATGCGATTGCTCTTTATTTTGCATGTTTATTTATAGGTTTCAGAATTTAGCGGTACATTTAATAATAAAGATACTAATAAGTAAGTTAACAATTATTAATCAAAATCATATGACTAACTTATATATTGTGGCTATTAAGGATCCTTTCTTCCACGAAATTCTTAGTGAAGACCTTGACGTTGACCGACAAAATTTTAAAGGGCACCAAAATTGAGAATTTTCCGTTCTAACAGTATTTTTTGATATATGAATTTTCGTTCCCACCAAGCACACCTTTTTTTTTAGAATTATCATAAAGCCGGTTTTCCACTTGCGAATATTTCGTACTCAACAGTAAATTCCTTAAACCCTCATTGGTTAGTTATGTTTTTTACTATATACTTTTTATTACGAAATATTGACATGTGGAAAACCGGCTTTAAGATACAAAAACGCTGACATCTTATGGAGTTCTTAGTGTTGGCAAGTTCAGCTTCGAAAATCCCGCGCTTGTCAAACTCGAACCTCAAATCTTAATACTTTCAGAAATAAACTTTTAGCTTTAGAAAAAGAAACACTCAATTCATTTTGATGTTCCCATTGCTTTTTCTCTGGTATTTGAATAAGTGTTTAGCTTTGTTAACGTAGCGATTTTAAAGTGAAACCTCTATATAATGGAAACTCCTTTCGTGCCAAAGTAAAATCATTCGTTTTACAGAGACGTCCGCTTTTTAGAGGTTTCATTTTTTAAGCTAAGATTTAACCATAAAAAAACATTACTTCGTCATTCATTCTGTCGGTCTTATAATGGAGATCGTCGCTAGGCTGCTTTCAGTCCGGTTTTAGGCAGTAGTGGCCAAGCCGTTAGAGCTTCCGCCTCGTTGACTGAAGGTCCCCAGTTCTAGGCGATGTATACTCGTAGAACTGACACCAATCGGAGTTCTAGTAGTATGCTTTGTAATTTCGTGTTTGAGTTTTCCGAACGATGGTATTTTGTTGAGGGTTTGTCTGTCAGGTTAGACAGTTATTAAAACCTGGAAAGCGCGAAAAAGCACATCCCTCTCCTAGGTAGTAGCACGAGTTGTGAGAGGGGAACGATTAAAAAAGTAGTCGCTGATAAAGTAAGACGTCTTTATAATTTCATTTTCTAGCTGTATTTTGAACTTATTGCTTTTCATCCAAGATCTCAACCAAGTCGTTGGTAAGTACACAGTTAAAACGTCTATTGAACACAGATACCAATATTGCCGTATTTGGACTGTATATGACTCTGTAAGGAAATACCTTTTCAACACAATTCATGTCAGCCATAATCTATATAGGGTAATATATATTGTATTCATTAACATCTTACGATATTGCAGATTCAAAATTCAAATTATTTAAGGGTACATTTTATGTCGCTCTTACACGAAAATGTTAGTCTTGCAATTAAAAATTTCATTTAAAAATTAAATGTGGAAAATTTGAAAATTTATAGTGTCACTTTAACCCAACCTTTTTGTGATTTGCAACAATTAGTACTGAGTTTTTTTTAATATCCCTAGATTCAAATTATCTGTATGTCATGATATCAAAAGTTGGCAGAAGGAAAACTCTCTTCATTTTTACGTTTGATACGTTAATACAATTAATTAATTAATGCAAATTGTTTTTAACCTATGACCAAATAAATAATCCAGTTTTCTAATTGGCCACAACGCCTTGAAAATATATACCATGTTAAGGTATAATGTAAACAATGTAAACAAATTTGGAGCGGAACATTTTTTTAACTTAAATATTTCGGGTGGTAGGGGGTCAACTATGTCAGTCAGGAGAACAGTCAGGGCATGACCAAAGTTTCAGAAAATTGTTTATTGTCTGAATTTTTCTTGTGAATGTATTTTACAGACCAGATATCATTTGTTTTG
The DNA here is from genome assembly GCA_032270445.1 of Darlingtonia californica. Lineage (NCBI taxonomy): Eukaryota > Viridiplantae > Streptophyta > Magnoliopsida > Ericales > Sarraceniaceae > Darlingtonia > Darlingtonia californica. The sequence goes on from JAUBWS010051312.1 coordinate 11,512, forward strand.
GCTGTAAAGATACCCTTTGAAAGTGAGATTTTGAAGGTTTAAATTTGATTATTTTGACTGATCCAGGAGAGCACGAAGAATAGATAAGCAAAATGGTGTCATTTGTCAAATTCGGACAATTTGTTGCTGAAATATGAGCCTTAAAAGGTCAAAGTATGGCCATTTTTACCTTTTTAATGCTGACATCAGCACTTTAGGTTGGCTAAAACAAAATATAAAATTTACTTCGATAGATTCGCCTTACTTAGTATTGCCAAAAATGGTATGGTTTTGTTACTTTTTGGTGAGCCGTTGCTGAGATGTTTAACTTCAAAAGTTGACAAAAAGTGCTGAAACAGCAAAGTTGTGCGATTTTTCCAATTCTCAAACTACAATAACTTACCCATTACAGCCAAAAAAAAAGACTTCTGGTCTGTAAAATTCACACCTACAACAAGAAAAATTTTCTGAAACTTGGTACATGTTTAGATTTGTTTAGATTTGTTCCCTGACTGACATAGCTAACTACCTGGCACCCAGACTATAACAAAACAAGTGGTTTTTATTATAGAATGTTTTATATTGAATAGCTGAATGATAACCAGGCTTGATGTTGTTCTGGTAACTAATCTCTAAATCTATCTGTTAAAATATTCTAAACTTTCAGCCACTGATAGTCACAAACAGATCTGTGTATGGAAATATAATCCTACTGGATGCATCACAGCATTACGTCATAAAACAGCAGTTGAAGCCCTGACGTACAGTATGTTTTAATATTATTTGTAAACAGCATGTGTCGGTCATAGAATGTGTTCTGTGTGATTTAGATCCAAATATGGATACGGTGAGCCTGTAAATTATCATTTCATTCGAGAACCCGTAGCTTTGATATCAATGCTATTTTCCACCCTTCTTGCTAACATTCAAGGAGGAAAAATAGCATGGTAAGAAGCCACAATTTTAAACATTAAACACAAATGTTAGAGCCGTGAAAAAGTGAGCGATATCTCGTCTCGAATCCTGTAATTTCACCATGTATATTCCTTTGAGTGTTCGACGGGAAAAAAGCGAGGAGTTTCCCAGCTAGGAGATCTGCTGCAGAGGTGGGAAATTTTTCAAAAATCAATAATCGGTTGGGGACGATACTCGGTACTCTAGAGTATCCGTAGCTTTAAATAACTTGTGTTGCATGACTGAAAATCCAAGAAAGGTGAGAATAAAATATTTCGCTTAGAAATAGAATTTGTGTGTCGTCCTGTACAGACCTTTTTGGTGTTTTTCAAATAGAAATGCCTCAATATACGACTTGCTTATGAGAAGCTTAAATCCGATTTCTTTTCTTTACTTTTTCTACAGCAAGAAAGATTCCTTTACTGATCTTTAGTGGAGAAAGTTCAGGTCAAATAATGAAATGGGAAAGACTGCAGTCTAATCATTTCATGTACAGGTAGGCTTAACAATCATTTGTGGCGGTCTATGGGAAAAGGGGACATAAAGCCAACCATAATTTACTTGTTTACCTCTCAAAATTATGAAAAAACGTAAAAAACTCATCAAGAAAGCTCTCATAAAATACCTCGGTTTAACGAATTCCTCGTTATAGCCAACTAACTTTTGCGGTCTCTTCAGGGTTCGCTAAAACGAGGTTCAATTGTACTTTCAAACAGTCGATAGCTAAAAATAATAAAATTTCGAGAAATCGATGTTTTATTTGTAAGTACCCAATCGACTTTAGAATTTTCGTGAATATTTGATTTTGATATTCTCAATATTGAAGCCTTTAAATAGAAAATAGCTTTTTTTTAACTAAAAATTTCATGCGAAAATAAACGACCAAAACATTGCAAACAAGGTTTTTTGGTATTAATTATTACATTTATTTTCTCTCTTAAGCAAAGAGTGTTTATCCCGAGCAGAGGCTATCACTCTTTTGACGTCACAAATCGCAGATAAGTATGAATGGGCGGCAACTGATAAGCGACAGCTACGACAAAAGCTTGATCATAAGGTAAAACATGTTTTTTTATAAACCTTAAGTGTACGTAGTTGGTAACAGCCTCCGAAAAAAATACAGAAATAATAAATCCAACAATGTCACATTGTGATAACTTGCCACAGAAAACGTCACGAAAATTGTGTCAGGGTTGTATAAAAGTAATCCGGTAATAGTTCCTTATTAACCAAGGGTGTAAGTCAAAGTCGTTCTTGGTCGAATTTTCTGGTTGAATACGTCAAGTAAGTCTGAGTGTAATATTCTTATATCCTCACAGAAAATTCTTTTTAACAAAATTGAAACGATCATTGTCAAATGGTTTTGAAATTGAGGTAGGAATCATTAGCTATTGTTCAGGTAGAAAAATGACATTGCCTGAAATTACCAACGCCCGCCCTCTCGCCCTGCTGCTGTCGAGAGGGTGGTGTTTTAATATTTAAACTCATTGAAAAGATACTAGCTTGCCAAAAAGCGTAGGGTAAATGTGCTTTGGGGAAGATTTCTAAGAATCTCAAGACCATTTGAACAAGCAGTAGTCGTCGTAAACTTTGGAAAAAGTAAAACAAATCTTCTATAGAATTAACCTGAGCCACACAATTATGCTATTCGCTGCCGTTCGGCACATCGTGTTTTTAATTTAGTCGATAATGACCTATTAAAGTCAGCAACTTGAATTGTTGAGTGGAAAAACATGATGTGCCCAGCTTACAACAAATATCGTGAATATTAAACTCGTTTCTCGATTGGGTTTAGCCTTCACCCCATGCACAAGTAAACGTATCAATCATGAAATTATTGTTTGTTGAAGAATTGGATTTATTAATTGCTGCTTCTGAAGACAATAACATTTGTAAGTCATGTTTTTAATGTTTTTGTTATTTATTCGTGAAAGCTTTTACCCATACATTAAATTTATAATACAACATTTGCATTGTCGTTACGGGACGTCAAGGCTGCAGGGGACGAAACAGAAGTGATGAAAACCGCGTGCATTTACACGGTCAAATCGAACATATTTTTCAAAGTCGGGAAAATTTAAGAAGATTCGGTTGATCATATCATTCTCCAAAATTGTGTGAATTCGCATGGTCGATTCTAGCAAATTTTGCGAATATCGGAAAGAAATCTGGATAGTTTCACTTTCTCCATGGACCTCAGAGCTTTTTACAAATGTGATGAGAAACATTTTAATTTCACACGGTAAAATCAAACACATTTTCGGAAATTCGGGAAAATTTGCAACTCGGGCTAATTACATAATCCGCAGAGATTACATGTCCTAAGGGATGGGTACTGGCTTGGTGAATATCAATATCGATAGAAAAATAACTCTAGGCTTCAAAAGCCTATTGAAGGTAGCATATGATCAATGCTGTAGAGAGCCACAGCTTCTCTATAATTTTGTTGTTAAATCCCCGATTGGCGCGGTCATCATACATAAGATAATTTCGGATCTAAAGATGTCTATATTCGGAATTAGTTTTGTTAACTTGTCATGTGGCAAAGTTTTTGGTCATCAACTGCTCATTCCAGTTGTTTTCCTTACCATCCAAAGTGCTCTCTCGTCGCATCCCTTCTTTTTCTTTTCTTTTATTTGAAAACCATTTGAAACAATTTAGGTTGTCCTGTTCCTGTACTCGACATGTTCGTTTATAACCGTGTTTGTCTATTGTCTTTGTCTGTTTGCAACGAAATCTGGAAATTGGTATATTTTGTCGCGACGAACGGTGGTTTTTATATCCGCAAAATAGTCTTTATAGGGTAAACTTTACTGATATGTTGCAGCAACCACTCTTTAAGTACCACCAACGCTAATTTCGTTCATTCATGAGCGATAGTTTTGCTATCATAACTTTGGAAACAAACCTCTTAATCCAGAATCGAGGAGGCTGAATCTGTAGAACCTGAAAAAAGCCTTCAGATGAGTATAAACTTGATAGATTTTCTTTCCTCCAATCTCAAGTTAAACTTTCAAACCTTGTCTTTTTCAAAAGAAGTTCAAGATCGAAGGGACTGTACTGAAAAATTTATAGAATAGTTACAGTATTGACTTAGATTTGACTACAACTTGTGGCGTAGAAACGTTTAGGTTCGGCGCTCTGTCATCTGTGCCTCAAGTCCAAAGTTGGGTCTTGGGATTATTCACTTCCATTTCAGATTTGTATTTGCTGGTTTGTCCTATGCATTTATATAAGCATGGTTTTTATTTCATCGATACGTCAAAATTACATAATAGTTTGACCATAAAGATTATTGGTTACCTTTCTCTATCTAAGTTTTGGGAATATCTCACTTCAGCTCGAGTCTAAATTTCCGCAAGTTGCTGGCGTGTTTGATGCACTCTATGTTCGCTTGTTTTGTTTTCTCATTTTTACTTAACAAATATTACTTTAAAAGGAAAAATATTCATGATCTGACCGCGAAAATTTTGCAAAACTAATTTTGGCGGTTTTCGTGGAATATGCTTTCGCCACATTAGTGTTAAAGATAATTTCAGCTAAAGTATGCCAGGTTCAGATCAAATTTAAAGCTCCTCTTGGATTTGATTTTCAAAAGAGTTTCAACAGCTGACCATTCTCGAGGGCAACCCAAAGACTCCCTTATCTTCATTAGCTACTATACTACAGGAAAAGGCACCACTCTATTCTCTGGATTACTCCACTAGCCTTTCAATGCCGCATCTTCAAAAAGGAGGCATCAAGTACAATTGCTTGAGTCATTGGTAATTTTGATCGGATTTCGAAGACGGGAGAAAATAATTAAAATCAGATTCACACCTATTGTAATTTTCTTATAAAAAACCAAGCAAATGGTCTGATTTAATTATCCAGAAGTTTCTTATACAATTCCTTCAGACTGAAGGGGTAATTTAGTAAACTGAGAATCGGAAGCATGGTTGCCTCAAAAATTTCTTCATTGTTTACATGGAAGTAAAAACGGCACTAGTAAAGTTTCTTAAAAGTGTACAGGTCTTTTCACATAGAGAAAGGTCCTATTCCGTATTTTCGAGTTTTCTATAGAACGCTTGTTACAAGTGTTTGTTTAAGCAAGCAAAATATTGTCCCGATTTGTCGTTCTTCCAAACACTTGCAACAAGCGTTTCTATGGAAAACTCGAATAATGCGGAATAGGACCTTTCTCATACTCTTTACACGTTTTGCTTATGAAAAAAATGACGCAACGATACTTTGAGATTATCAAAACATGCATACGATCAAGTTGAGTTTAAAGTTGTCTTCAGTACCACACCGTATAGCAGATTTGTTTAGAGTTGAAGACTTCATATCTAAAAGGTTAAAATCTTCTGTCGTATATGGAATATACTGCACAAACTGTTCCGGTTTTTATGTGGGTAAAACTAAAAGACACTTTAAAAAGAGATTTTGATGAGCACCGTGGCGTAAGAAAGCTCACTGCAGTATCGAGTCATATATGATTTCCACCAATCATGGCATTGATTTTGATGACGTAAAAATTCTAGTACATACACTGAATTGTTGATAAAGGAGTCTTTACTTATCAAGTAGTTAAAGCTCTCTCTAAATATTAATGTCTGCTCGTGCCCCCCTGAGATGTTTTAAGTAATATTCAATATAATTATCTTTTGTTACTTGATTTGCTAGATTATAGAATTTTGAACTTTGTTCAGCTTTTAGATCATAGTGAACATGACGCGAGAAGCGTAGAAACGTATATGATGATTAGAAAAATATCTCTACTTTATTTTTTTGGTAAAAATAATATGGCGCAGTAACGTTTTCAGATTTCGCGTAGCGAAAAGTATTGCAATCGGCTCGAGTATCTGGCTCTCGTTGATCTACGCCTCGAATCGGCTGCCGTGGTAGTTTTTACTAAATAGTAGCCATTTCGGTGTCTCTCGGAAAATCTGCTTTGTTACGGGGGCTGTAAAAACGTATTTTTATATATTATAAATAAAACTTATTTAATTAATAAAAACGAAACTTAGCGTTTATATATTGTTTATTTTATTTTTTCCCTAAAATTATAGTTTAAGATTTTTGGGATATTTACTTTGATTGAGCAATTTCCTTTGCTGTAGCTGTGGAGGGTTCCCACAGCAGTTTTTTGTACCTTTTTTATTTTTTTAACTTTTTTACTAGCTTAGTAGTAGTCACTGAACTATCACTGACAGTGCCCAAGGCACCCTTTGCCAGATTGTTATACTAGTCACTAACACTTGCGACCGTAAATTGCCATTGTGCAAGCTTAAATCAAACGCCATTGTGCGAGTTTAATCATCGTGCAAGTACGACTGGTTTTTGAGTCTCCCCCATAAACTACTGTAATATGTTTTGCAATTTTAATTTACCTGAGGTGACACAAGGCACATTTTCTCAAGCAGACCATAGGTTCGGGTATTCTGCAGGTATGTAATGCTCTTGTGTTATGCGCCACTTTGTAATTTTTGTTCCACTTTGTAATTTCTGCGCCACTTTGTAATTATTTTGTGCCACTTTGTAATTTCTGCGC
>JAUBWS010051323.1:0-17972 GCA_032270445.1 Darlingtonia californica
TATTAAGATACAACTTATGTCCGAATTTCATTACAAAATGAAGGCAACAAAAGTTATGACGAAAAAACTGATTCTCCTAATATTAAGTTGCCAAGTTGCCATATTAAACTGTGCAAAAATTGCGAGATTCAAAGTGAGAAAATTGCCATATTAAACTGTGCAAAAATTGCGACATTCAAATGTGCAAAATTGCGAATCAAAGAATACAAAATGAAAGAGGCAAACACGTCAATCGATTAGGTTAAAAGAATGAAATATTAATTAGTTATGTCAATCAAAACAAACAAACTCAATCCGAGGTGGCTGTTTTGCTTGCCTCGTTTTCATGTAAACGTTGAGACCACATGGTTATATGAACCACTTTATTCCCTGTGTATGAAGAAGAAGCGACGCTTCTTATGGTATTAAAGTGCAAACTTCCCCCGCTAGTTTACTGTAAACTTTTTTTAAGATTGATTAATAGAAGGTCACAACTAGGCGCGAGAGTACTATAACATCTGCCTAGAGATGTTTAAAACGTACAGGATTACAAGAAGAAGTGTTAAATTCTTTGGTTGATGACAAAACTATGTATTTTGTTGAATATTTACCCTATATTTTGAAATATATCTTTAGAGAAATATAGACATATACCCGCTTACAATACATACAGTTTATCTAGCATTTGAAGACGACCATTAAAGTTTCCCTTAGTAAACTCTCTTAAATCTGTTTGAATGATCGAGACAAACATTTTTACAAACTTCACTACGAAAAACTTTAATGGTCTTCAATTGCAAGATAAACACTCTCAATACGAAATATAAAACTAAACTTTCTTTTTCCTTTTTTCTCTAATTCTTGATACAGGGTCTTAAAAAAAAGGAAAAAATGCTAAATCGTCATTAAACTGGCATTAGATAGAATGAAATTGCCATTATGCGTTGTTTTCTTGGAGTTAATTCGAAAACTGGTCAGCATGAGATGTAATGTGCATTTATTTCGGATAAAGCGGGCAAAACCATAGGCGCTGTTGAGCCCGCTTAACCAATTTCTATGAAGAGCCGAGATCTCGACAAACCGAGCCAGCCCGTTATGCCTGGTGGGACTTCTCATATGAACACCAACTTATCCACGCGAAAATTTAAGTTAAGCTTTATATAAAATGCAGAAACTGGTGTACTTTATTGGGATAAATTTTTGCGGGGATAAGATGCGAAACTCCTTTTATTTATCAGTATACCGTTAATTGTACGTGATGCGATAAGGGCTTCTATATTTGAACAGTTTTTTCAAACCCATCCACCTCATTTGGATTTTTCGACAGGCCCTGTGGTTAAAGGCGCTGGACGCGTATATAAGAGACTAAAATCGACTTCCTTGCGAGGCTTTCGGTAGTGAATTTCACCCGTCACTGTTAATTCTGCATGGTACCCTGAAGTATTGGAAGGAAGGTAGGACCCTCATTGATAACAGTTCGTGAAAAACTGAAGAGGCTATCCTGGGTAAATAATCACATTATTCGTGTTCATCGCCACCTCTTCCTTGGATGAGCAGAATAAGTAGCGAATAAATTAAAAAGAGAGATATTGCCTAACAATATCTTATTTGGAGAAATTTTTACGCATGTTTATTTTCGCGCAGAGCAAAAATGGTATTACAAATTTGATGGGAATTTAATTTTGCGCAGCCAAAAAAATCTCATTTTTGCGCGGACTTTGGTGAGTTCAATACATTACCAATAGCGCCAAAATTTATCGAAATGAGTTTACTAGGAACTAGCTCAAACGAACTTAGAACGTCTCATGAATCCTGTCTGGTTAACAGAGACAAACATGTCTCGATAATTTTGGCTTAAATATTCAATAGATTTTTTCATAGAAAATTTAAGTGTCTTGAAATATTTCTACGCCCCGTGCATGCATTAAAAAATATAACTTTTTTACCCTCTATAATATGTGTGTGGTAAAATAAAAACGACCCTTATAATCTTGAAAAAAATCATACCGTCTTTAAAAAAGGCGTCTCTTGAATGTCTTGAATGTCTTTGTGTTTACCTCCAAATACCTTAAAGGGAGTAATTTTGGAGGGAACCTAATTTGGCGGTAGAAAATCGTTGATTTTGATAGGAACTGGCATGTGATGTGATGGAATCCATAGTTTACATCATCAGGGACTTCCGTCAATTTGAGGTTAACCAAACGCTCATTCTGTCCATATTCACACCAAACCATACATAATCTCTGTGAAGCCATTCAAAGTTCGTACAGTGTATGGCTGCCTTTCCATGTTGATAAGAATTAACTTAAGAACTCATCTTACGAATATGATCCAACATGATTTCAAATTATGAAGCCGACATTTTGCTCCCATAACCGCCCCTCGTATGACGTAGACGAGATAGGGCGCGCTATGGGCGAATAAACATGTTTGTTGATGTGAATGTCCGGGCGGCTGTCGGAAAACCTCTCAAGGGCGGTCATGTTTAAGAAACCAAACAGATTCAAATGTGAAAGCGATTTTAGCTCCAACAAATCACTGAAATAATGAAAATATACGGAATAGTATGGAATACTATACACATAATTTATGTGGCAGAATATCAATGCTTCATTCTTTAGAATAAAAGTCTCTTGAAATCATCCAAGACTAAAAATTTCTTTCAAACATGTCGAAATAACTTTCTTAAGGAAAACTTTATTGTTTACTACCTTGTTTCAATAAAGTTGAACTTGTATTGAAAAGTTAAATGCGGTCGCGTCTTTTTTCCATAAATTAAATTTTACTCGTTTATTTCGAATTAACGTTTCAAAAATTTAGGAAAAGGAAAAGACACCGCCCCAAAATTTTAGGAGTGAAAGTAAATATTACAGTATCGTAAAAACAGCCGCGCAAATTACACGACTACGCGTCATTTACCGCAATTTCAAAATAATTTTAATGGCTTTCAGGAAAAACTTTTTAACATTTCCGTCAACTTTAAAAACCAAAGATTCAAACAATTAAAAAAGACTGAAACCAACAAAACGTGTCACTTACAATAATTGTTCCGAACGAACATCAGTGCATCGACTTATCGACAGTGTTGTTAATGACGTCAAGTTGTCAGCGATAAGTTTGAGCGATCCAATTTGTAAAGCAATATCACTAGAATGAAAGAAAGTAATTTTTTTCCCCAAAATTTTCGTCAACAACTGATGTCATAGAAAGAAATTATCTTCGGGAAAAATGTCAGTAATAACAAAGCCTGCAAGATGCTTTGTTGTTTCTCAAAATTATGTTTTGATATTTCATTCGGCTAATCAAAAATTTCGTCAACACCAAAGTGTTCTGGAAAGACATTATCTTCGAAAAAATGCTGGGAATAAGAAGCGCAGACAATACTTTGATGTCGGTCAAAATGATATGTCTTCCGGTTTTTGGAAGAATTAGAATGGTTACCAATAAGGGTCCTGAGTATATGAACTCACAACTTGATATTTATCGAGAAAAGCCTCTTCATTTATACAGTGGAATCTCTGTAAAGCGGACACCCTATAAAGCGGACACCTTCATAAGATGGACAGTAAGTCAAGAAACGAAATGATTTATAGTCAAATTCTCTTAGAAAAATCTCTTTAAAGCGGAAAACTTATAAAGCAGACATTCTATGAAATGGACACTTTTTCTGCACCAAATGAAATTTTAGCGTAAATTAACGCTGTGTAAAGCGGACAAGGGAAGACACGTTTCACAAAATTATATATGATATTTCATCATTTATTTACTACATTTAGTCCATTTAGTTACAAAACCTTTTGTCCAAACTTTCAAAGAATTTTTTCTCAGCACCCAAAAACGTATACTGGACTAGGAACTTCGGGGCCTTAATCGCTCTCGGTTGCTTTTTGTGTAAAGATTATTTGTAGTGGAATCTCTATAAAGCGGACATCTCTCTATAGCGGACACATTTTTTTGCACCGATGGTGTCCGTTTTATAGAGATTCCACTCACTGTATATCAGATCCGTTATAATGACCATTCTTGTTAGTCCGGGAGATAAGAGCATTTTTGCCATTCTCAAAAAAAAATTTAGTAACAACGCGAAACTTTCATGGTCATTAGTACCTAAGTAATGACGTACCAAAACCCAATCCATTGGAACACAGTCATTTTGCCACAATTCTTAATTTCTAAGGTTATCAATGGTCTTAAACCTCTTACTTCTCCCCCTCCTGAAATATTCATGTCACCCACTTTGGCACAGACCCCTACTCCACCCTTAATAATTTTGATTTGATTAAGCTTCCTGTTATTTCACGAAAATAAACATTGAAGTTACTGGTAAAAATATGTGAGAAAGTTCAGCTTAACTTCCATATGTTCTGACCAATATTGTAAGCCTTAATGACCACGAATGTTGAAATCTATACGAATGTTGTCCATGGTCAAACATACCTAAAATCTAGTTCTTCAATTTTATTGCAATTCTTCACAAGCATTTCAACAACTAAAAGGAAAAAAAAAAATGAAAAACAACAGAGAAATCCCGATACTTTTGAGAAGAGAAGAAATAGTTCGAGGAAAGGTATTATGAATAATGTAAGAGACTAGAATTTTCCTCGAGTAGACTAATACTTATTATAGAAAAAATTTAGTGATTGATTGAATTTCCCCCGAATTAATTCTTGCCTTGAAAGGGACTAGTAAAATCAGCTCAAGCTAATGTTGAGGACGTTCAAAAGTGTATTTAAGACATTCAGAACGTTCGAAAAACATTCGGAAAAGTTCAAAAGACGAGAATTAAGGTTCAGAACCTTCAAAATATACTTAGCACTTACATTAAGAGATTAAGAGAGTTCAAAAGACGTCTTTAAGACATTCATAACGTTCAAAAGATGTTTTTAAGACATTTAAAATAAACAAAATATACTTAGCACTTACATTTTCTGTTGATACCACCCCTTAAACCGCTAAGATTGAGTTGCCGAAGTTCTTTGCATTTGCATAACTAAAACAAATTAATTTACGTAAGTTAAGTTCAGTTATATAAGAATGGCTAAGAAAATAAAAACATTTTTTTTTATTTCAGGTTTTCAAGCTTCACTTTGGTAGGTCTTACAATCAGAATTCTTAATCTATTATCTCAATATCTCGGCATTTAAAAACCAAGTAGAACTATTACTTTACCGGCCCCCTTTCAAGCACCAACCTTTTTTCCGCAGCTTTCAAATTTTAGGTCTTTTTCAGTCTAGTCTAATAACAAAATATGGATTTTTACGCCTGCCCCTGAACACATTTACGGCCGGTGTAAAAAGGGCTCGTGATTGTAATGATTTTACATTTTCAATTACCGTATTCTCTCTAATAAGCGCCCAGGCGGTTATAATTTTTTTTTGAAGTTTAGGGGGCGCTTTAGAGAGGGGCGCTTATAAAAAAACTTAAAAAATGGATCATTGGAAACCAAAAACATTGGAAACATTTCAAGAAGAAATCAAAAAGTTGGAGAAAGGAAAAGCTGTTCATATGAACATTGAATCTTCAGAAATTAAGAGGGGAACATTTTTTAAACATATTTTATGATTGTAAACATCATGTAAATATTCTCAAAAGATAATCTTTCGTTTTTCCTCCAAAATTCTAATTACCACCCGGGCGCTTATTAATTTCCGTGTAAATATTATTCTTTCTAATAAGCGCCCGGGCGGTTATTAGAGAGGGGTGCTTCTAAAAATATTTTCAGCTTTAGGGGGCGCTTATTACAGAGAAAACGGTATGTAAACATTTACTAGGAAGGTTTTCAAAATAATGTGGTCGGATGTTACGGTAGCCGAAAAATACGGTTCCTCAGAAAACGAAATTTGGTTTGACGGAAGTAAAGTGTCGCAAAAGCAAGTTGCTAAACTAAACAATAGTAAACAAGAATTTTTGCTGCTTTTATAAATTAACTGCTAAATTTTTACAAACTATCTTTTTTCCAAATCTTACGATAAAAATGTCGAGTAGAGGTTTCAAAGGCTTCGGTTTGCGTTTTAAAAAGAAAATCTAAAATAATTCAATTTAAAACTTTTACGGCGGCTGAAAACATTGGTTAACATATAACCATAATTAAATTTGAAAAAAATAATTTGGCTGCCTATGTACGTTTGCTTAACGTTTTTCAAACATTCATTTTTGATAGAATAGGAAAGTGCTTCCATCGGACAAATTCTGCACAACAAACTTTTCCGTGGTAAAGTAAAATCACTGAACTTAGAGAAAGAAAAACTTTGGAATAAATTTAGCAGAGAACAACATGCAATTTCGTGTTATATGATATTTAGTTAAATCAACTAATTATGAGTATGGATTGAAATGAATGAAATTTCGCTGCAAATTTGTCTTTTTTGACCGTTTTTAGAAGTTTAACCAACTTCTGTACAAGGAATTATCATCATTGGAGGAATCTTTGGGTCGTGGCGCTCCTAGTTCACTACCCAGGAGCAAGGACCGTAAACATTTTTAAAATTCCATGACAATTATGTTTGTCATCGACAATTAAGTGGTTTATGTTCTGTATTGGTTGCATTCCTTGTGGAATTGTTTATTGAACTGTTAAATTAAAATCAGAGCTAAAGGCTTATCGCCATGATAATATAAACCACGAAAAATAGCAGTTGACATCTACACATTTTTTTATATAAGAACGTCCAACTTCGAGTAAGCCTTCAAACGTTCTTAATTTTTTGGGATTTTAAGCTAAAGAATATTCTCAACTTGTTCTTAATTTTAGCAAATGACAGGTTGAAAACATTGAATTTATAAATTTTCTTAAGAAGCTTTTAAATGTTTGAAACCTTACGTTCTTATATCGTTTGTTCTTATAAAATAAAAGTTGTGTATGCAATCTATGAACTAGCTTCTAGTTCTGTACGAATGGGCCAACGAAATTAGCCAGATGCGGGTACGAATGTATTCAGTAACGTCAAAGAAGACGTAAAATTATCCGGCATTAATCAATAACGTCAAACAGAAAACCCGACATGAATAAACGATGCCGAACAAAGAGCCCAACGTCATTGACTGACAAATAGAAACAAAAAGAAAAACAAAGGAAATCATACAGGTCGTATGACGTCTCGCGTTTGATTCGTCCACGATAAGTTCAACGACCTTAAACTGAAGTAAGCAAGTAATTACACGGGATTCTGTGATAAAAACAGAATAAATACAGTCGCACAACTACGTAACTTACTTAAAGATGAAAATTTTTATTGGATATAACCATTGTAGAAGTAGGTTCTCCAACCACAACACCTTACTGAAAGTCCCAACAATATCTGTTTTACGCCCAGCTAGGCTGAAAACTTGGTCTATATTTCCATGTTTTAATGGCAATAACCTCGAGTTAGTGTCGGTCGACTGTTACTATCATAGCAAAGTTAGGTAGTTCAGCTAATTCAGCTAAAATAAAACTTCATTGCGGAAGGCCTCTGCAGTTACAGTTCTATACAGTCCATACGCAGAGGGCAGTGGTAGTAGTTTGATTGACAAAGACGTGTTAAAAGGTAGACAATAAAAGTTTTAGGTTGCTTAAACAGTTTAACGTTACCTCAAACAACATCTTGTGTCACACCGAACACACTACGTCATTTTAACCCTTCGAAAGCGCGACATTTTCCTTTTGAAAAGGTCAATTTCAAAAAATCTTTGAACACTTCTCACAAAACTTTTTGAGATATTCTCTGATGTTTTAATGCTAATTTGATATGATTAAATTATGTCCAAGCTCTTTAAGACATGTACAGTGTGTCTAAAATATTAATCATTATAGCGTTTATAATTTTCAAAATGAAGTCATTTTTATACCAAACGAAAGAGGACAAGGTCTATCAAATGATACTAAAATCGTATTGAAATCTTAAGTACTTTGGAAGTTACAAACGGTTTTAACTGAAGTTTTATTACTTGAAGTATGATCAGTTATCACCTCAACATACAATAGCAATTTACACTTAAAATCTTTTGTCATTTCGATGATTTTTATATTCCCTTATTCCCACTTGAACAATGGTGTTCTTATAAAATCGTTTTTGCCAAAAACACGTTGAAGGAATGCAAAAACAGAAGACATTTTTAATATCGACATTAATTTTTCCCTGATTGCTATAGTAAAAGGTTCTAATTGATCATAAAATTTTCGTGTAATAAAATTTCAGTTAAAATTTCGTATAATTTCCGAAATATTTTTTATCATTAAATAGACCATGTCCTTTTCTTTAGTTTGGTATAAAAATTATTTCATTTTGAAAATTATTTCAAACGCTATAGTGAATAATGGTTTGGGTAGCCTTTTTTTGAGACACATTGTACAGGTTAAAAGTGATTGGAGTTTTGGGAGGTATAGGACCTCGAAGGTAATTTAGCAGCAATTTTGCCAGATTTTGCATATACAAGTTGACCACCGTCCGAGCGTTAAGACTACATACAGGGGAACACCTTGGAAAACGTAAACTGAAAGTTTTCATATGCTTATGAAATACATATAAATTCACTTCAAAACAAATCCTATTCATTACTCACTTTCTGCATTGTCTTGTTATCAATTCGATTGAAGACATATTCACACCAACCGTCAATGCTAAATTCAATATCTCTAAGTTCGTATTCAAAGCGACCGCACTGTAAAGTGAAAAAGAAAAATGAGAAATCAAACGCAAATTACAGGTAAGCAGTTTATAATCCTATCACTTGTGCCTCTTGGGATTAAATAGATTACCTAGTCTGACAAAAAAACGAAATGTCGGACAAATGTTTCGTCGGACAGAAGTAACGAAAATTAAATCTTTCAAAAACATGATTTTCAGTAAAAATCAAAGAATCACACGTTTTAACCCTTTAAGTGCCGGTATGTTAAAATATTGAGAAAAACCCATGCGGTAGAGTGTTTTCTATTTAAACGGCACCCAATCCTGTGTGCCGTTTAAAGAAAAAAAGCACTCCATCGCATAGGGTTTTTCCTGCAAAAACGGTCATCGGCACTTAAGGGGTAATAAAATATTGAGTCGACAAACTTTTTCGTCGGACAAAGTTTTCGTCATCTCTGGAAACTTTAATCACTTAAGTCCGACAATTTACAAAGGGGTTCAAGCTATGAAGCTTCTCAAAGAGAGGAGAATAACGAAACACAAACAGGAGAATCTAAAACATTCGGATCATAAGGAGTTCTAAGTTGTGTCAAACAGAAATAGATAGCCTTTTAAAAACAGATAGTGTTTTTACGTAACTACCTTAATGGTACAAATTTTCGCAAAAAAAAAATTGCATTTCGCGGGTATTAAGTTTCGCAAACGATCGTTTCAGCAATGTTACGCAGGTACGAGATTTTTAATTAAAATGTTACGAAAAATTCAATTAGTACCATTAAGGTAAGTCTTTTTACCTTAACGTTGATTGGTCAACCTTACATCCTTCTAGTGATAAATTTTGTAAATTCTTACAGTTCTAGAAAAAATAGAAACAGGAGAACATTCAACATTTTCAATAGTAGGTACACGCATTTTTTTTATAAGAACCAGTAAATTTCAGATTGAGGCTAGCTGTTTTTATTTTTTCGGACTTTTTCAGAATCAATTGTTCTTAATAGATGACTCACTTAAGAATACATTTTCTGAATTCAGCCTCGATTGTTCTTATTTTTTGAACTGCAAGTTTTTGGTTAACATTAATCTAAAGACAATTACATCAGAAGCACTTCACTTATTATTCAGTCTTTTATAAACAGTAACAGCTAGGAGAATTCAAGTATGTAAATTTTTCTTTTTTGCCAGGCGCAGACTGTTCTTAAGGCTTAATTTTTGCACATATAAAATCTGAGCCTCGGATTGTACTTAGCTTGTTCTTATTTTTGGGACAAATGTGAGGCTCGTGTTCTTATAAACGTGTAAAAAGCGTGTAATGTGACCTCAAAATTATTATATCACGCCGAATGTGAATGGAGGAAATCAAAGCGTTCCTATGGGTATTCTCTTAAAATGTTGATTCGAGTACGATGTATTTACTTCGGACCGCCTGTTCAGTTCTTCTTGAAAGTCTATTAACGCCTTGAACTTTTGGCCACGGATCCCTTGTAAAAAATTTCCAAAACTAACAATACCAACAAAAAAACATTGATGTACTCACATAAAGCATGATTGACAGGTTACCATTTTGGAACTTGGACATTGAGCAATCTAAGCTGACCAAAGAAAACTCGCATCTAGTAGTAATGAATGAATAAATGATTTGATTATTTAGGAAAACCTTTTTAGTTCTTCATGAACTGTTATCAATGAGGTTCCTGCTTCCTATAAACACCTCAGGGCACCATACAGAATATAAATAATGTTGGGAAAATATCACTAGCAAACCTTAGTGATCAACAAATGATGTAAAGAATGTTGGCAAACAAACTGCACAGGAATGCTGTAATTTTTTAAGAAATAAAATAAAACATACTCCATGCAATTATTTTCAAGTGGACATTCTTCGTAACAAATTGGTGCCAAAACCTAAAAAATGATGAATG
The DNA here is from genome assembly GCA_032270445.1 of Darlingtonia californica. Classification (NCBI taxonomy): domain Eukaryota; kingdom Viridiplantae; phylum Streptophyta; class Magnoliopsida; order Ericales; family Sarraceniaceae; genus Darlingtonia; species Darlingtonia californica. The sequence continues at coordinate 10,505 of JAUBWS010051323.1, forward strand.
GTAGGTGAAAGGTTGGCTCGACTTTCATTGTCTATAAGTGAAAAGTTAATCTTTCAGAAAGTGAGCAGCTAGTTGTGAGTGCTACAGTAGACTCTCTATAATTCGAACGGCCGAGGGAACAAAAACATATTGTGGAGAGTTCAAATTATAGACAGTATTTTGGCCTAGATGTAAGCTGAAGGGACCAAGTGAAACAGTTCGAATTGTAGAGAGTTCGAGTTAAAGGAAGTCGAATTGTAGAGAGTCTACTGTATCTCCATTCAGCGGAATTTTGCATCAAGCCAAGATGTCCATCGCCTTTGTCTCTTTTGTGCTTGGGGGGAGGGGGACATAGACTCAGTCTCAGACACCATGACGTTTAGCACGTGGTGGTTTACTCTGGAAAAAAAGAGATTTTCACCTAGTCTATTAGGTACTTAGTGCAGAATAGGGTTGTGTAGTTCTTAGAAATCTTCTCCATCCACTCAAATTTTGGGTACTAAGTGACGGATTTTTTGAAGAATTTTACTAAACAGTCATGTGAAAAATGACAAAAATTTGATGTGAAGGCTCAAAAGTTTTGGTGAGAGCAAAAAAATAACATTTTGAGAGGTCATTATTATTTCAATTTCTGATTTTGAAAGCAAAGAAAACACAGAAAGATATAAAGTGAAAAAATTGGTCTTCTACTGCGTTTTCAGTCTTCCACTTGAGAGTCTAATACACGATGATTATACAGTGAAAAATATGCTTAATGGTAATAGTAAGTTTGAAAATAAGTGTATATAGTTTGCATTAGTAGAAAAGCATACTGTCGTTGTAATACAGCAGTACGTTATATAGCATGCAGTTTTCATATAGACTTAGAGGCCGTTTACATGAGAATTTCATTTCGGGCGAAATGAAATTTTTTAACAATGTCATTAACTGTAACCACTTATGGGGTTTCCTTTGACACCGAAATGAAATTTCATTTCTGTCTTTTCTACCGAAATGAGTTCATTTCGGGTAGTTTGGAGTCGTAGCTTTTAAAATAAATTTTATTTCGTCCGAAATGAAATTCTCATGTAAACGGCCTCTTAATACAATAATTTCTAACATATTTCATTTTCAAACTGCAATTTTTTCATTGAAAATGGTGAATCACGTTGAGTTGCGTAACAAAATGAAGATAATACAAGTTGTACCTCAGCTTTACTTAAACGTAAAGTTGTGACATCACGATGGAGAACGGACCCTAATTGACCCTCTATGGTGAAGTGCTTAGCATCTAAATTGACTGTCTCCCATAATGAATGATCATACCTAAACAAGAAAAGAACAATCGGAAGCTTTCTTCGGGCAAAGTTGAATTTTTTAAAAGATTTCATGTTATTGTATTTAATGATTCAATAAAAGACAATAAATAGCCACCAACTTTCTAAAGAACGGCAATTAAATGGTCATAAAAATAAACTAATCCATAGCTGTCTTGTAAAAAAACTACAGAACATCTCCTTTTTCAAAGACAAATCATGGTCTACCAATTCGTGGTTAACATCCTGTATCTAACTTTTGTATCGTATTTTAACCCTATTTGTACCGGAAGTTTTTGACCATGCATAGACCAGCCTATGAAATTTTAACCGTTGGTGCAAATCATTTCAAATTTTCAGATTCTATAGCCATTTATGTATTAGAAAATAGTTATTTAAGTTACATTGGTAAATCCTCCTTTCTAGAGACTACTCAGAATAGCCCCAGCCAGCGAAAAAAAAAAGAAAAAATACAGATTTCGATCAGTTTCTCAAAAAAGTCATGATTCTTGCTAACCTATGAACTTACAATCCTTAGATAAAACATAGATATCGGAGCAACAATAATTAATATAGCTAAGGATGACAGAAAACAATAAATTCATCAATGATCCACTATTTCCTTTGTACGCATTCCATAAAATAGTCAACCCGAGACCGTTCCATAGGATTTATCACCCTGTAAACTTATTTTTTCATGACCTTGACGCCAAATAAAAACAAACTAAAACTCTGCGAAAACCAGCTAATTTGGTTAAGAATCCGCGGAGAGGTGAACAAATTTTCAATGGGTACGAATAGGGTTAATGGACGAAAATTCAATTTTATATATACAGGGTTTATACAGCCATCGGAAAAAATTTTCCCCTGACTTTTCTGCTTAAAGTATATTTTTCCCCCTGATTTTTTTCAGAACAAACATAGTTCTACCCCTGACTTCTGAAAAGAATACAGTATTTCACCCCTGACTTTTAGGAGACCTATACACTTTGTTCGTATGACCATATGAAACCAATCAATGCTTTTTACCAAGAACTTAAGAAACAGTGATTCAGAAAATAAAGATCTTTAATACTGTCTTATCATTAGCCTCTTGATAATATTTTGATCACGAAAACAAAAAAGAAGATTGCCATAATATGGCGAAATCAACATTTTCCATCCATGAAAAACTGACCACTTTAAAATTCCCTGACTTTCCCTGACTTTCACTGACTTTTTGGCAAAAGAACCTTTTGCCCCTGATTTCCCCTGACCGTATAAACCCTGATATAGTCAATTAATGTCGCCAAACTTTTCCCAGCCGACGAAAGACCTAATCGCCGTTTCAATAAGGGACGTTAAAAAACGCTGCTTTGACGTCGTAGAATCACCGTATGTCCCATAACTGGTTTTAGGTAATCCGCAAACTTTAACCTCGAAACTCACTTACCCTAAATTTTTCCAACGTTTACAAACTTGTGCACATTTCAGTAAAGACAATCGAGGCAAATGGGAGAATATATTCAAAACAATCTCGTCTATCAGTTGATCAAATGGATTTGAAATTTCTAAAATGGAGAAAAGCAAAGTAGAGAAACGTAAATGCATTGATAAAAGACATACGTCATCAGGGACTTCCATCCATTGAGATTGGTTCTTCTGTCCCTCGGTCACACTAGTTGCTCCTTTTTTCAAACACTTAATTCTCATTTACGACTTATTGATGACTTGTAAAATTAAAAATGAGAGGTCACTTCACCACAGATGTCTCAATGGCTGATTCACAACCACTGAATCACGAGTCCGACGCCTTAACCACTGTTTCACATTACATGCGAGATGCTGTTTTCTAAAGCTTAAGTAACCCTCATAAAATTACGTTTGCCCATAGAAAATTAATGGATCATGTTAAAGTTACCCTTTCTTTCAGCTTAGCTACGTGAAAGGTCACATAATTAGGAAAGGGGTGAAAGCGAACAAACATTTTACAATTTATTAGCATTTTCAATGACAAAAATTATTAATGAAAATTGACCAAATGACTAAATTTCCCCAAATTTTCCCTGGTTATCCAAACCCTGGATTTTTCACAATGAGGTAACAAAGCTCGATTTGAAATTGATTTGAAATTGATTCTGGTGATTGAGTAGAAAGTTACAAAATCAAACCAGATTTGTTCCGATGGAAATTACCGAAGGACTAAATATGCCCCTTCCCAGTGGGTCTGCGTGCCGTTTAAAAAGAAAAACGCTCCTCCACATAAGGTTATTACTTATTTTTTAATAAAACAAAGAAAAGGAGGGGTATAAGCAGAAGGAAAACAGTAACACTCTTTTACCAGTACTTTCAGGATTTGAACAATCACCAAACAGGTTGCGTTTATGACCAGGTATTGTTCTACTGATCGATGGATGGTTAATGTTTCCTGCAGATGGCATCTACAACAATAAAATGAATAGAGTCCAAGGCGATCCGAAAGCTTCCTATTTCGTTAGCTACTGCACCGCCAAGATACGAGGAAGGGCACCTCTGGATTTCTCCAGGTACCCTTGATCCACATTGTAAATTGCCAAGTGATTTGCAACACGCATCAAGTACGATTTTTTTAAGTATTATCAACCTTTGGGGTTGAGAAAGGGACTCACTTACTGTTAGTGATCACTCTAACCACTGCGCCAACGACCGATCCAGTATTCAGTAAAATATATACACCCAAAACGTAAAATGAACATCAAATTACAAGCGCGTACCCAGAGGTAAGGCAAAATTACAGGAGGAGAGCTAAAAGTAATTTAATTGTCATTATCTATTACTTGATGACAAAAGATAATGACTTTTTGATTACTTTTTACACTCCTCCTGTATTTTGCCGTACCTCTGGGTACGCGCTTTAATTAAGGGTAAAAGATGATCAATCTTACCAATTTACAAATTTTCTTTTGTTTACATTCCTCCGGTGACGATTTTCGTTCACTCTCCTCCTGCATGCTTGGAGTGCAATCTTCAATTTCATCCCACTCAATTTTTTCAACTTCTAAATCGGCTTCCAGGTACATCATATAACGCTCTTCAGCTTTCGCCCTTGTAGGAACATTCCTTGCAGCCATTTTAGTTTCGGTTACTATTGGTTACTTGTTGACGTAATGATGTGTAACATGAAGTATGTTGTTATGATAATATTATGATATTATGAAACTGTAACGAAAAATATGTCATGTTGATAAAAGTACACTACAGTACACACATAAAAACCAATAGTATATGGCCTGCCATTTTGATTTTTTTCATTTCCAGTTGTGACCTTTCGGTAATATTTTGGGCTCACATTTAAAAAATCGCACTGCGTTTTTATACGAAAACTAGAAAATTTAAATCCTTTCTATTATACGTAAGTATAAAACACTATATACATCCTTCGGAATTAACAAATTCAAATGCTTTGCACTATTTCAAAGATTTATACTCCAGGTTTTTTTCAATTTCAAACCTCTATATGAAAATGTTGTGCGCTAAGTTATTGGCGGTCGAAAATCAAGATCGTCAACTGAAGTACTCAGGCTGTCTGTAGTGAAAAAAGCGAACATTAAAGACTGGCCCGCGTTTGAGCGTTGCGCTCCAAACGACCCAATACATTAAAAAAAATCAAATCATCAGCCGTTAAACCATGGAGATAGAAAAATAAATATATTGATCTATTTTTTTACTCCTTGGTTAAACCGATTAGATCCAAGGAAGTTGTTACCTGAAACGCGGATCTGTTTTCCTCTTGCCTGGAACGCTTATGTTCTAAAGACACGTGGCCGAAGAGCTTTATTGTGATCGCTTGAAGCGCGCGAGTAAAACAGTGGAGAGAGGCTCAAACATTCCTATGAAATAGTTCAGATTCCATGCGGAAGCTGTCAAGTTTATATGCGAGATTTCGCAATCACAAAACTGCAGTATCGATTAACAACATGTATGATGAGCGCATAGTTTCGATGACTGTTTATCCACACTGTAAGTTTTCCATAGTAAAGTCTTATGAATCTGTCAGGTAATCAAGACGAATATAACATGTCTCGATGATTCCTTCTTCCAGACATTTTTATAGACTTTTCTACGAAAAACATAAGAAAGAAAACTTTTTCATCTGAACTATACCAGATAGTTCGTGTGAAAAGATGTAAGCGATCTGTTCTTTAGTACGAAAGTCTCTTAAAACTATTCGAATAATCAAGACAAAATTTTCCTTAAAGTTTCATTCTTCCAAACACTTAGTATAGGCTTTCGAACGAAATACTCGAGTGTTTACTTCTTGTACCAAGAAAACCTCATATAGTTTTCATAATAAGATACAAACCATTTTCGTCATACTTAACAAAAAAAGTCTCATAAAATTGTTTGAATTATCAAGGCAAAATTTGTCTCTGTGATTCAATCTTCCAAACATTCGATATAGGCTATTGTGCGGAAAACATTCGTGTTTATATCTTATATCACAAGCTCATGAATATGATAGTTAAGCCAAACAGTAAACGTACAAAATACTTGAAAATTTCTAAACAAGAAAATCTTTTTGAAGTCAAGTAAGTAACATTATTGTAAATTCATCTAATTATCTTATAATTAAATATGATCATAATAATTCAATAACAACAATAATAATCAATACAAAATAAAATTATGTCTCGAAATCCTCATTATATGTAACTTTAACAAAAATGACACCCACGGCCAGTATGGTTAGTCCAGTAAAAAAAGTTTCTGATAAAAATGCTTATAAGATTGTAAAAAATATTCTGTAACGTTTCTACTAATCACATTATTCACATATCAAATATTCTCACAACATTCAATACAATGTTGATAGTTCATACAACGTCATTTATTGACGTCTTGGACGTTTTAGAGATCGTATTTGAAAATTATAAACAGGTCTTGAAAAATTCCGTGTATACTCCGTGTCCGTGTAAAAGCTATGCACGCAAAACCCATATGACGTACACGCAAAGGGATTGGTTATTGCTTTGGTTTACAAACCAATCAACGTGAACTATTAATATGCCTTGTTTTATAAACCAATGAACTATCAGGGTGAACTATTACAAACAATTAAGATTCATTGTTTTCGTTTCTTATTATATTATGACCAATCACCGTAAAGTACTAAACAATTGAGGTACATTGTTTATAGTTACCAGTCCTCCAACTTACTCAGTCCCGAACCGGTGCTAGTAGAGCCAAAAAAACTCGCAAAGGGTAAATGGGTAGACTAACGTTGATGCAAAATGATGTTTTAGCTGTGTGAACGTTATATGAACATTGAAATGACATCATTCGAATAATGACACAAAATCGTTTTTCATTAATTACATTGTAACACCACAGGACTCACTTAACACATCGTTCAAAACACAGCCTTTCATATATTCTATATACCTAGAACTTTCAAAATAGTCTCCTAAAGTCGTTACCGCGATCATATAGAAATGACCTCCTCCGCAGGCATTTTTTTCAAGATTTTGAGAGGAAAACAAGTGAATTATGGTTGGTTTTATGTCCCCTTTTCCCATAGACCGTCACATATTATGTTCTATGCTTTATTAGAACAAGTGATAGTTGCGGTTTTAGGGTAGGCCAAAGAAGGAATTAACTTAGACACTGCGCTCCCTTCCCAAAAACATCTTCAGCCCACAGCCTCTGTGAAGGCCTTGCAACGTCCAAGATGGCCCGAAAACTAAGAAGCGGCCATTGAATTGGTTTTTCGGACTACAGTAGTAACGTATTGTTTTTATTCCTGTCACAGTGATCGAAATATTAATTTTTCAAAGTCCATAAGTAAATAAAATATTATCCAACACACATATACACCATTCAAGTCATAAATACAAAATACAAATATAGAACTCAAACAACATACTGATCAATGCAAAAAGTCATACAGTTTATCTGCCAATTTAACATAACACACTTAAGTTGAAAAGTCTCATAAATCTGATTGAAATATCGAGATATATATTTCCAGATGACTCCTTCTTATAAAAGCTGTCTAAAGACTGTCCTAAAAGGAAGCTTAAGTGACCTACAAGATAAACATTAGTCTGTCCGATAAACCGTTCCGGGCTTTTATGCCCTACTCTTTGTCTATCGGCTAAAGTCCAAAACCGAGTAAGTTAGGAGTCTGGAAACTATAAACATTAAATTTCGATTGTTAAAAATAGATACGCTGATTG
>JAUBWS010051356.1:3175-17965 GCA_032270445.1 Darlingtonia californica
TTTTTGAGAACACGCCGCTTTTGTATCCTGTTCTCTTTTAAAATACTTTTACACTTTCTCAAATTTTTTCTTATAAACATAAGAAAATTATAATGCTGTAGACAACCTCTGCTGTGAAGGGCGCATATCTATTTTTGAATATCTCTTTGGTTAGATTAGTCACCGAAACATTATTGCATTCATCAAAGAAATTCATTCGACGTGAATGGTATAGCAATCAAATCACTATTAAGCTTTATAAATGTTGATTTATATACAGAAAACATAGAAACTGAAATTTCATTTTCGTTCAAGTGTGACTGGCAACGGGATATTGGCAGAAATCAGTATTTCACTCCTGTGAAGAAAATTGAATATGAGAGAGACTTTGCGTCTGCCTGGAGTTAATGATAATCACTTGAAGAATGCTGGGAGTAGGGATATTAGTTCTAAAGATATAAAACGAGAGAATTCTATGTACATTTTACATTGTTTCCTGACACTTGCTTCACAAGAACTAACGCCTTCATTTCGACGACAAGCAAAGACGACGGATAACAGCACAGACGGGAAAAATAAACAGTTCACACTACCAAATATCACCCAGAAGAAACCGAAACGGAAAATCACTCTAGCAAATCGGATTCCAAAAAGACAAGAGCCAAACAAATGGCGGCATATTTCGACGACAACGATACCCAAATTTCCGAATCTTGGAACTCCAGTTTCGAGACAGACACATGGAGAATGCAAAATTGATAGATGAAATGGTTACATTTTGAGGAATGGGATTTATTGAGAGTTTAAGCTAGCTACTCAACACAATACCACTTTCACTAGTGGTAGTTTCAATGGATAAGTATACGGCTGTGACAACGTGGCCCATTCATGTGAACGTTTGATTAATGAATTTATGATGATTTGTGTAGAACATTATATTAAACTATGGTCACGAGTTTAAAGAACGAAGGAGTTCTAGGGAGTTGTTCCTCGTTATTCGGCTGATTTAATAATGCACCAAGTAATAGATGGATACAAAATAGATAAAACCAAGAAATCTAATTAATCGAATAAACGATTTGATCATAATCCTACCGTAGTGCCAACTCTTAATTAATTCTAGCTTAGCTTGGAAATCAATCTTTTCTTTGAACAACAAAATGGAACCAAGTGCATATTACATATTATATACATTAGTACATGATCTGAACAAAAAAAATGAGTTTAAATATTGTGTGATTAAATCATTTAGCCTTGAACTCAAAGATTAGATTATGTTTCCGGGCTAATATCATGTATCACTCACCCCACTATATCGGTTGACTGATTGATTGGTTTTGAAGTATGACAGGCCAACTACGTGTTTAAGAAACCTGAGCACGCCACAAGTCAATTTTAATCAAGAAAATTTAATTCAACTTCATCCGAACTATACATTTTAGATAATGTAAGTTCGGGCTTTAACCCCAGTGTAAATATTTTCGTGTCATGTGCAAGGGTTTTTTTGTAATTTAAATGTCACTGAAACTAGCGTCATCATCGCTGTTTATATAAAGTTGTTATATTTTTCATTTTTTTTTAAATAAGTAATCTAAATTATATAGAATTTTAATGACCAAAACATCATTTTGTAAACATTTTATACCAAGCAATGAGACAAACTTAACGATTTCTATGTGGGGTACACTTTCAACAACAACGTCATACAGTATCAACACTATCACGAAAGTAAACAACTTAACCAACAATCAGCATCTTCCTATAAATAAATAATGCACTCGAATGCCAAAATATGACTAGCAATGTTTTTCGAGTATACTTAAATCTGGCCCACCTTATTCATCAAATACCCTTATTAACCCACAATGTCCTAAATGTCCAACTGACCAAATTTTTCTTCGACCTCTATTTTTGAAATCATGACAGAATCTAAATCCATTTTTTTTTAGTTTTTAAGAATTTTTAGTCTGAAACCAAACACACTAGATTTACATTAGCGAAGTGATTCAGAAATTTTACTTTTCGGACTAACGTCCAAGTACATCTTAACACTTTCAGAATTTAGTTTTTGTTTGCACTTGTATTTTATTTTCCTCTAGCCAGCCAAACAGTTTAATTAGTCAAGTTTTTGCAATATTGAAAAAACAAAGAAATTTTGATTGTGTAAAAATATTTCTAAAAACAAAAGATTGAGAGAAAATAATTCCCCTCGTTCCTAACTTACACAAAAATCGAATCTATATCATAAATATTATAAACTAAGAATTAATTGAAAAAAAAATCCGTGTAAAAACTGTCAATTTTTGATTTTAAATTCTATAAATATATGCAAATATTAAAATTTCTGACTTTAAAAAAAATGTTATTGTATTTAATGTATTCATACTGCTATCGTTTTTTCTTTCTTTCCACGTCATCCATTTTCTTAAATTCTTTGACAAACGTGAGACTTTGAGACAACCTAAATATCAAATAAAAAAAAAATATCAAAATGTTGAAAAATCTTATAATGAAAAACCAATTTCAATTGCCATAAAATCTAAATTTCGTTTTTCAACCCTAAACCCTAAACATCGTTGTAGAAAACCCAAATCTATCGAAAATTTCTTCCATCAAAGTCTGAGCGTTTTAAGCTTTCATCTTTTAGCCATTTACTATGTAAGTAACATCAACTATTTTCGACCCTGAAGGGATATGAGCTCTAAGTATGACTCATACCTTCATAGCTTAGAGGCTTTTGAAAAGCCATAGAGGCCGTTTACATGAGAATTTCATTTTGGGCGAAATCAAATTTTTAACTGTAACCACTTAAGGGGTTTCCTTTGACACCGAAATGAAATTTCATTTCTGTTTTTTTGACCGAAATGAGTTCATTTTGGGTAGTTTCGAGTCGTGTCTTTTAAATTAAATTTTATTTCGCCGGAAATGAAATTCTCATGTAAACGGCCTCTAAGTTTCACTTGGAAATATGATAGAAAAATTGAAGGATTTTAACGGTATGAATAAGGTAATGATGATCGCACCAAGCCTCAACCGAAAAAAGCGTGCAAACTTCGGAGAGGTTTAACACTACATGTTGTAAGACAAAATTAAAAAAACATTGTTTTATGACGTCATTTCTATTGTTTCAAGCAAACTTCAAAAATCATAAAATTTGGAAAACGTAGTTTTAGCCTAATGTGTATTTAGAAACACTTACTTTGTGAGTGCATTGAACAAGGATACAACTTCTATCCGACTTAAAGCAAATCTTTCACCGTTGATAATAGGGACCTCATCCCATTTATCCGACGAAAACAAAATTTTCAAGGCTGTTCCAATACCAGTTGTCTGAAAGAGAAACAAATCATTATTTTATTACCTTGATGGTACTAATTTTCGCGAGTTGAAAGAAATACATTCGCGGGTATTAATTTTTGCGAATCAATTAAGAATGTTATCCAATATTTTCATACTTGGTGCAAATTGTCATAAGTTCATAGGTACTTGTTGATTTTGAGGAACAAAAGTGAGCTGACATTAAATGAAACGTTTTCTCATCTTTCGAAATGTAACTTAACGCTATACCTTGTGGGGGAATAAAATTAGGAGTAAAAAATGAGTAAAAATCATTAACATGAAATTTTTCGCGGGTATCAATTTTCACGAATAGTATCTTCAATAACATTTCGCGGGCGAAAACTAACAAGATAATGAATCAGATAAGCATTGATCGTAAATATTTTGCAAGAAAATATGGGGAAATGGCCTTCTTTGGGAAAATACTTTTGCGATTAGCTGACAGAAAAAACACCGCGAAATTTGCGAAATTTAGTTCCCGCAAAACTTACTTCTTTTAAAGTAACCCGGTAACTTTTAGAAAAAACTCGACACTGACTATAACTCTTAAAATGATTCTAATTTTCTGGCAATTTCAGCCTCGTGTCTCTTATACCATAATTGTGTATTGCAGTTTTCATTAGACTTTAACTTACTTGTAATTTTCCCCAGACACGACACCTTCGACAACCAACACAATCCATTATACGAGTGATGTTCATGTAATGTAAACGAACTTCTTCCTATAAAGCCAAGATACGATTGCGTTAGTTAGATATATTAGCGACCTTAAGCATGAGGACAGGAATGTCACGGAGAAAGACATTATAAAATGTCACGGAGAACGACATTACAAGACAGAAACTCTCGCCTGTGAACATCAGGGGGGGGGGGGATTTTTTTATGGCTACAAAAATGTGAAGCTTTAATATGATGAGAGCAATTAATTACATCATTAAATTTCCGTCTTAAACTTTTAAGACGACTTGAAAAACTTGTTCTCAAGTTTTAGTGATAACGGCAACGTTGTACTTGCTGAAAATTTTATTTTAACCCTTTGGAACCGTAGAGGGTAAAAAATTACCCCCAAGAAGGAACCTACATTTTTCCTGATTGGTACCTCATCTTAACACCAAATTTGGCAAGTACTTGCTGTACTGCATATAATTATTGTCAGAATTTAAAATTTAAACAAATTCTAATTGACGTCCCCGTCCTCTTCATCAAGGTGTTTTTAAGGATTTTCCGGCTAAAACTAATCCATTAATCACATCAAATTTATGCAGAATTTAAGCTATCGTTAATTACCTTTAGAATTTTTGCTTTTTCTTGATCGCCTGTAAACATCTGAGTTTCATCAAATGTACTTGGACAAGCCCTAAATAAATGGTACGCATATCTAAAAATTAACTTTACAAATAGGGGTCATACCACTTATAAAAAGTAAAGGTTGCCGACAATACGGAATACTGAGGTTCCATTTCAAGTCTCAGTCTCACCAACCCAAAATGTTCATTTATTTGACATAAATTTATCTAAGACATTTCTTTGTGGGGTTTAAGGAATTCCGAGGGTACGTAGAATATGCAATAATGAATTTTGAAAACCTTATTTTGTTTTAAATGTTGTTGGACATCAGCTGTTTCGTGCTGTGCCGAACTCAATAATTTTTATTTAGTTCAGCTTGACACAACATATAAATGTTTATTCGTAACGAACCAAGCCGTGGTTGGACCTAACCGTGCCGCACGTCTTGACACGGCTCGACTCTTACAATTGAAAAAACGTAGTTTTAGCTTAATTTGTATTCAGAAACACTTACTTTGTAAGTACAATGAACGAGGGTTATTAATTGTACCGAACCAAGCCGTGGTTGGACTTAACCGTGCACGTCTTACAATTTAGGTTCGGCAAGAAACATTTGAAAAAACGTAGTTTTAGCTTAATTTGTATTCAGAAACACTTACTTTGTAAGTGCATTGAACAAGGTAATTATTTGTACCGAACCAAGCCGTGGTTGGACTTAACCATGCACGTCTTACAATTTAGGTACGGCAAGAAACAGCTTATATAATAGGCCTTAAGACGATAACATAAAATTCCATACTTAGCAGTGGAGACGAGTTCAAGGACGATTTTCTTGACTTCTTCATCTTCTTTCTTATCACCAGTATAAAAAGAAATTTCTTTCCAATAAGGAGCAGCTTTAGTAACAGCACGCAATGTCAATAAGTAAGTGAAAAATAAGTTCTTCAACCAGTGAGGTCCTGGGAAAGAAAAGGAAGGGATCACATATTAGAACTGTTCCTCTTTTTCCATTCTTCTTCATATGAAAATATGGCTTGCATCAAACGAACTTTCAGAAACCACTTTCAGAAAAATTCCATTAATGGACGCTGAATCAAATAAAAACATACTTTAGAGAATGTAAGTTTTTATGAAAACAAATTTACAGTACAGCTTTTTCGCAATCTTATAAAATTTTACGGTTTATGGATATTGGAAGTTTTGTGGCAAAAACCTTTAGCTACTGACAAAATTACGAACTCTCACATCAAGCTGTTTCCGTTGAGAACGGAATTTCACAAATTATAAAGTTTGCTGGAAAAACCTCTAGCCTTTTACAAAAATGGTAAAAAACGCAAGTTTATTCCGCAAAAACTTTAAATAAAATACATACGTACCACTTCCCCAAGTTGTTTCGGCATCAAAACGTTTTTTGAATTCTTTCAAATTTGGAGCGAATCGCGGTTTGGAAAAAGAGCTCTCTTTCTGAAGGTATTTGTAACTCAAGTGGATGCTAATACTCGATTGTAGACCGGAAAGTGTTCGGTAAAATACACGTTTTTCTAAACAAGTCTTTGAAAGGTAGCTAGCCACAAAATCATCGTAATCGCGCATTTTCTTATTCGGCAAGAAACAATTTTCTTTATAAATGCTTCCCCATATCCGACCGGCTCCTTTGCCTTGGTATCCGGTATATCTTTCCGGATTTAATTGCAAATCAACCCATACTGCATCTTCGCCATGTTCTATGGAAAAAAAAACACACATAGGATACAGCGATACTACTTAAATTCACGCAGGCGTATGAATAAAGAATCAACTCATCGAATTCAATGAAAAAATTCCTTCACTATGTCATTTTTATTAACGTCGCATTACTTTACACTTTCTTTGCTTTGCTTTGATTTCTTTGCTTATGGTATGAATTTAGTAACAACAAGCCTTAGAGTTTCACGCCTTAACAGTAGGATTTCATTAGCAAAATATAGTGATTTCAGTAGCAAAATATAGTGATTTCAGTAGCAAAATTTGGTGATTTCAGTAGCAAAATATGCTGACTTCAGTAGCAACATTTGTTGATTGCATAAGCATAATATGGTACTTTCAGAGAAACTATTTATAGATGTTTTGATTGTGAGATATGTTTGCACGACCTTAGTCTGAGATTACACGTAAACATCAATTACCATATAATTCGAAGATTAAGTACATGAAGATAAATAACAGAATTAAATGTTATTTTATTTACCTACTCTCTACTTCCCAAAACTTTGAATTGAAAAATGAAGCAGCGCAAAAACTAATGCTCGAAAAAATATTGCTTTCTTGTGCGCAAAAATTTCTGTCAGTAAGACATATTTGTTTAATGCCTCAATCAATAAAGTCTGTTTATTGCAAGAAAGCAAGACCTAGACTAGTGGAGAATAACAAAAATAATAGAAATAGTCGGGAATTACGATAAAACCAATCTTACCATCTAAATCAACACAGAAACTTGAGTCACCATCGTAATCTGACCATTTTTCAAAAAATGTTTTTTGTTCATCACTACATGAAAAGAAAATTCGAATTGTCTGGGTAAATAATGCTGAAATTCAATGAGCAATTATTTACCGGTTAAAATTAACGCACATACGGGTCATTATATTTACTTTGCTTTATTCGTTTAATATGCTTCTTTTCCCACAAACTGACTCTTATGATTTCATATTCGATTGTCATGATTATTATGCAATCCTGCATGCCGTTTAAAAAGTAAACACTCCTCCACATGGGTTTTTCACAATTTTGCCCACTGGGTTAATCCTTACACAAACGAAAAATTTACCTTATATGAGGATCAACATCTCCAAGTTGTTCCTCGTTTCCACTTGAACACTATAAGGAAATAAAGAGCTTTGTAAATTAAAATAATGCTTGAAGAATGCTTTGAAACGACAAAAATTGAAAAAGTTTTTAAAATGAATATAAGGCAGGAAGCCCTTTATGAGCATTTGAAACTAAAGGTTAGCAAATGGTGGTAAAATTGACATTGCTATGCTTGTACCCTTTCAATATATGTGACGGTCTATTGGAAAGGGGACATAAAGCCAACCATAGTTTACTTGTTTCTCAAAATCATGATTAAACGGTTGCGGAGGAGGTCATTTCTAATAGAAATGCACACCACCACAGACGTTTTTTAGCGATTTTGCCAGCGGGTACGATCGCGTTAAAAATGACCGTCACATATTTTGAAGAGTGACTTGATGAAGAAAAGACAGAGACAATAAATAATGAATTTGATAATAACATTCTAGTTAACATATAACATAATAAATCTTCTTACTGAGGCTCCAAGTTTGTTGGCTTCTTTGCTATATTTGTTGTGTAATTTCTAAATTTAAGAGAAAAAATTTGTGAAAAGTAAACATTACTTTAGTGTCAGAAATCCCTGAACCGAGAAAATAAATTCCGCGAAAAGAAATGCCTATAGGAGGAAAATTACATTCTCGTGTTGGATATTATTAAATAATAAAAGTTTTTATGCTGTTTTCCTGGTTTACACCTATCTTTCCCAAATAATAGTTGAGGATTTAAAACATTAAATTTAATATGCTTTCTTTTTCGCCTTTTTATCACAGGGTTATTGTCAATAATTGAAATAATTACTAACCTGTTCACCTTTTATACCGATCGGTAGCTCGTCCTTAAAAAACAAGAAAAAAAGAGAATGCAAAGATTTCGCATCCACAATAAATATCTTATCTGAATAAATGCCCACCAAAATGTGCCACCACTATTGTGCTGGACAAATAATTCTTCCAGATTTTTGTTTCAGATCAATAAAAGAAATAATGGAAAGTGAATAACAAAACAGCAAGCCATTTTCGTCTGATTGTTTATAATGAATTTGCTTTTAAGAGAAAATCTCCAGCAATTACACTTTTTACCGCATTTTGATCTACGGAATTTTTTTCATCAACGAAATTGAATTCCAGTTTTTTTTCTATCATCACTATCAAAAACAAGAAAACATCTTAAATTCTTACCTCAGAACAGACATCTACTTTACAATCTTTCACAGCGCACTGATCGTCTGATGACCAGAACGGACATGGACGATCTAAGTTTAACTGAAAAATAAACCATTAGAACAAAAATTAGAAAACTATAAAACAACCCTAAAGGAAATAGATGGATGAGCCGCAGCGGGCAAAATCGTGAAAAACCCATGTGCAGGAATGTTTTCTTTTAAAACGCAACGCAGCCTGCCAAGAAAAACACTCCTCGTATTGGGTTTTTACTTTTTGCAATATTAAATGCAGGCGTATGCAGAAAATACTCAACAACAAATACCAATAAAAGCCTACTCAGAGAGGCTTGTCCGCGCTTTATGTTGGTATTCAAAATAGTACTACTTTTTCTTTAGGCTGTCATGTGGTGTAACTCACTTGAGACTAGGTCTGGAAATTTGACGGGAACTGTCGTTAAGTAAGTAAGTAGGTCGGAGAGGCCTAGTGTCGGTATCAGCCGTACAACGAGGAAGTCTATCCACTTTTCGATTGCGCTAGACCAGGGAGATATATATCTGAGGTGGAGCGCCACACCTACCTCAGCTCCAATTAGAGTAGATTACCTTCACTGTGCTACTCATGCGTTGAGTGGACGAGGGTCGAGCTCGAACCTGGAACTTTCGATTGCGAGGTGAGCGCTTTACCAACTGAGCTATTAGACCCACTATCATTACCGTGTCGCTTTCACAAACTTTGAATGTTGATAAAGATTCCGTTAAGACATTTCCTTTCTTTCATTAGATATGATAGGCAGCAAAAGGGACAAATCATAATCTTGCGCCTTATACCACAATAGCCAGTCGCTCTCTTATCGCTTTTGTGAATAAGAGAACATGTGTCTCATCGATTTTACAGAAAGAAGAGAATTTTGCTTCGTATTAGTCGTTCAAATCAAAATATACGTAAAGAATTTCAGTTTCGTGGTTGCAAATTATTTTCCGTGATCGGAGCAAAAGCTGATTTAGCGGTCCAAAATACAGAACTTAGGCTGCTATCGCTGACGATGGAAAAACAGAAATCAGGTCTTAGGCCGCTAAATCAGGTTATAGTTCGTTCGTTGGTTCGTCATTATCGCAGATAAGAAATAACGATAACGAAGTTCTGTTTCCCGTGAGAATGTAAATTCCCAGGCCCGGAGTGACCAATAATGGATTCGGTATTGGTATCATTTGCTTCTATACCGGCATACAATCTTCAAATGGATTCATGTAGGTGTTTTTAGGAAACAGGACCCCCATTGATAGCAGTTCAAACAGAATTGAAGAGGCTATCCTGGGTAAATAATAGTAAATAATAAAATTATAGTTTTGATCAAGATGAATGGTGAATGAAGTGGTTAAGGCGCTGAGGTTATAACTAAAAGCCTCAATGCCTCGTCCTTAATTCAACAAGGTTTTATGTATTTTTAGGAAGGCAGGACCCTCATTGATAGCAGTTCAATAAAAAATAAAGAGACTATCCTCGGTTAATAACAGTAAATAAATAATAAATAAATGTAATCAGCTAACGATGTCACTACATTAAACGACTTACCTTAAAGTACCTAAAGAAATTTCTTTTGACCAGGTTTTCCAGTCTTGGATGAATATGTATCGAATTTAATTTATCAACATCTTCTACAGAACAACAGCAATCATCCACTTGTCCGGATAACTAAAAGATAGCGGAAAGATACCTTTGACACATACCGTATTTTTATTTGACCCCATAATGAGCAATGTTATTATAAGTACCTCACGATAATAATAAAGAACGTTTGTGACTCATGGAAATTGGAAACTTTGTGGAAAATTCTTTTCGATTCAGGGTTTTCAAAATTTTTATTTGGGATAAGAAAACGGAAGATAAACACACTTATAACTATATTTTTTTGATTTTGTTCCATCAAAAATTATTTATCGGTCGCGATCTCTTCAAATAAAAGCAGATTGATAAGAAGATAATTAACCATTTTAACCTCATATTCAGTCCGAAATGTATTGATAAATTTCACAAGATGGATCACGCAAAATATACAAATTTAAATGGTGTCTAGAGCTATCATCCTGACTCTCAGTTAAGACAGATAGTAGTATTTTCCTAAAGTTTAATCCTGATCAAAATAACCTGTTGGTTTAGTTTTGTGATAGGGCCTTGCCAGTAACGCAAGTCGTCTGGTTTTTTGTCAATATATGAAAAATTAATCCATTTTACAGTCAGCGATAACTTCAATTTAGGACATAGATGTTCTAATTAGGAGACTGTTATGTCCTAATCAGGACATTTCAGCTTATTTTTCCCATTTTCTCCTTACCAACATCGAACCGCATTACAAAACTGGTTTCAAAAGATCCAAAAAAACTATTTCCGACAATCTGACAAATTTCCAACGTTCTTCTATATTCTGATTTCTTAATGGTCATTTTTACCGTGATCATACTCCACCCGCTGGCAAAACCACTGAAAAACGTCTGCGGAGGAGGTCATTTCTATTTACACGACAATGATAATTTGCGTAACGTTTAAATAGAAATGCACTCCTCCACAGACGTTTTCCATGATTTTGAGAGAAAAACAAGTAAATTATGGTTGGCTTTATGTCCCTTTTTCCCATAGACCGTCACAAATTGACATTGCAAATTTGACGATTTCAAAAGCGTTTCACTCCATCTGTAGGAATATTCATCTGCAATTCTATGGTATAATCATTATACTTACCTCAAAACTATACACTTTCCAGCAAGTTAAATGAAAACATAAGAATAACAACCATGAAATCAGTGAATTCAAATTACTTTGACTTCGTACATAACAATAAATCATAGTTTTGTCAACCTTTGTCACTTTTTAGAAAAAGAATACGTTGTAAAAAATAAATACGTTGAAAAATAGTATTTACTAATATACGTAGAAAACCAATAACTAATGATTTCACTTTCGAAATTGCAGACTTTGGAAGAAAACTCCAACATCAGGGTAATGTTAACATTTTTCCACATAAATAATTTATCTATCTCTTTTCCACTTTCATTAATGTTATTCTTTATAAATAGGCTATATAAAACTCTGTTCACAAAGTTTCCTTCAATAATTTTTTTTCAAACATTAAACATTTATTTTCATTTAAAGAACAAGAAGAACTATATATATACAAATTAAATCTCAGAATATATAAAACTTTAAACAGCTAAGCAAACGAAAGTGAAAGGATTTCAATCTCCTTTACATGAATTCTCTTGCAAGATCTGATTACATAGGCTAAGCACACGTCATTAATCATCACATCCTACAACCATATGGAATATCAATAGGATACAAATCTCTTTTTTAAAAAGAACGTTAACATAACACTGCTTGTATAATAAAAATATCTAATAAGTTCTACGACTGCAGTAGATGCTGGCTGAGATAAAGAAAAACAGTTTATTTTATATCATGGCTATAGTATAGTAATTTTTTTTTAATGAAATTTATAACATTATAGAAAGACTTAGACAGGTGAAGGCTCCAAAATTATAGCACGTTGTTAATTGGAAGAAAGTATCTGGAGCTAAATTTTCTTTAAAAACAGGTGATACTGCTTGTAGTAAAATCAAGAGGGGAAGAGGTCAAATTTATCAAAATCAAAGGACAGTTCCATTAATTTTATGACATCTTTTAACATTTCATTGTCAAAATTAATCCTTTTTAACAGTGCTACTTTAAGTCTTTTACACTACGTGACAGTAAAGCGTAGTCTTCAGGTTTCTCACTCACGACATGTCACGCTTGGACAGTTTTCCTGAGCCGACTGAGAACAGTTCTTAGGTTTATAAATATGCGTGAAGCCTTGTTTACACTTGAGCAAAAGCCCACTGGTCTAATGAAGATGGACCGTTAACTAACTAACGGGGGAAAGATAACATTTTGTACGAATCACGATTCTTGACATGCTCTTTGACTGCACGAATATTGTTTTTCCTTGTTCGTGCTATTATAGCTTGTGTGCTTTGCCCCCCCCCCCCAATAAATTTTTCACAAATGGGTCAAATGGTTTTTAAAAGAAAGTGTCACTTTTATTAGCAAATTTTTCAATTGGTTCTCATATTTCAATGCGTTTTTAGGCAATCTAGAGCTGTGAATTTTCAAAATCGCCCCATGGTTGGCCCTCGGGGTGTCACTAAAATTTAGCCCCCCCCCAAAAAAAAATCAAAATGCTTCCTATGGCACTGTATAGTATAAAAGAATCATTAGTTACATAGACTTTTTATATCGTCAAATGCTTTCCTGAAGGTTGTTTTTTTCTCTCATAAAGAAAACGTAAACACATATTTTTTTAAACCGATCTTTCGAACAACATTACATGATGAACGATATGTGTTTATACTTTTTATGTCCTTTTTTCTTTTCTCTCTTTGTTTTCTACACTTTTTGTTTTGTAAGCATCTTGGGAGCTCGGCTTTTTATTTTTTTCAACGCTCTCGGAGCCAAGTACTTATAGTCTATCCGATAAACCGTTCCGGGCTTTTTTGCCCTCCTCTTGGTCTACCGGCTAACGTCCAAAGGTCAGTAATTCAGAAGCCTGGAAAATATAAACATTAATCTTTGATTGCTAAAAATAGTCACGCTGATTGGTTAATAGTGCGCGTAACAAAGCGATGTGATTGGCTCTTTTTTCACGTTGTTGTGGTGATACTATTGTTATGGTAGAAATAGCTACTACGCATGCTCCGTATTTTACAATTTTGACATACTCAGTTTTGGACGTGTGCCGATAGACCAGGAGGGCAAAATGCCCGGAGTGGTATATCTGATAGACTAAGTACTTTACTTTATGACAATACTTTGGCCCCGATGGGATAAATTTCTTTCCTAAAACTAAGAGAGAAGAAGGAAGGAAATAGAACGAGAAAGAAACGACTAGGTTTCCTAGGTAGCATCCAAGCTGAAAAACTCGTAATCCAGGCTTTTAAAGCGTTGGGATCTTTTTGTGAATAATTTTGTATCGCCAAGCCGTTATAACTGTTAATAATGACATTACTATCCAGTGCCTTCATGAAAATGAGGCCGCGTGGAAAACGAAATGCAAAAGAGCAGCAGCTTTTGTTCTGCTTGTGGTATTCACAAATTTATTTGAAATCAGAGATATATTTTGGCAGAAATTGTAAAGAGACGAAAGTCTAAATTTTCAGACTTTTCGAAAACTCAGGAAAGATTTAGGAATGTAAAAGACGAAAGAATATTTGTTGTAAAAATAGTTTCAGATATGTAAATTACGAAAAAAATCATGAAAACACTTTGATCCTTCACACGTTGACTGCGCATAATGAGAATTTTCGTTATTTCAGGGTCAAAATACCGAAGCAACTTTAAACAGTCATAATTTCTAAACGAAAAATACTTTTCTTATGTTTTAACGACATTTTTGGCATCTACAGAAAACTTGCGGTCGATTTGAATACTCATATGTTAATTTCAGAGGAGTTTTAGCCACTTAAGAGTTGTTGAAACTTTCAAAAAACCAAATTTTTCAAGTTGCAATTTTCGTGGTTTTTGAAAGCAGTCAACGTGTTGAACAACATAGAATGAGCATGCTCTGGCATGCATATTAATAATCCATTGCTTATGGGAACATGGCTGGAAAAATGTTTTGTGGTCCTGGAACCCTGGGAGCTTGCTCTCTAGTCACTAAATGAGACTATATCCACAGTTAATAAATACCTCGAAATATTTAAGATTTTTTTTTTAAATGATGGTTTTCAGAAGCAAAATATTTGTGAAAATAAAGATATGTACTAACCTGACAAAAACAACTGTCGCTACCAGTAGCAGGTGATGGTGTATAATAACTACTCAATACAACATTAATAACCAACAAAAACAACAACATACGACACAGCACAAAATCCATGGAATACATCTTCTGTTATAATAGTAACATCTATTTTTTTATTTGTTTAACATTCCTAAAATATAAGAAATGAAATCTGTTTATATATACTTCTTATTACATATTTATAAAATTTTCCCAAAGAGATGATAAATCATAGTTGTAATGAAAATAGGCTAGCATAAAAAATATAGGAGCTATCATAATTATAGCACCTTATGCATGCCTTATATCTAAATAAAAACATTAATTTTCCAAAGAATAGATATCAATGAAAGGAATACATTAACTTCAAGAAACTTC
>JAUBWS010051367.1:3932-17944 GCA_032270445.1 Darlingtonia californica
CCCCCCGCCCCCCCCCCCCCCCCCCCCCCCCCCCCCCCCCCCAGGTAGTATCAAGTGTAACAACAGTGCAAAAATGTCTGGATAAGTTCAAACAAAAGCTTCTTAACCATTGGTCGCTATAAACTTTGGCCAAACGTAAGTAAAGTCTTTGTTGAGACAGATATATTCAGTTTTGTAAACAATGACATATGACATATTTTTGAGAGGCGTATTTTTTTGAATTTATGGATCCACACATTGTTTCGAATTTTGCTATTCCCACTAAAGTTGTCAACATAATCAACGTCTTTTATCATACGTAATTGCTGGGTGTCGCCTGCTTGCGATAGAAATCAAGATTAGTGTGCTTACAGGGAATTTAAGTCTAGACACACGATAAAATGATAAATGGAGTCAGAGTTTCGCCTTGAAGCATGCCTGCAAAAATATCGAAGAACTCAGAGTCTCCATCAAACGAGCTAGCGTGCTAGATCGTGTGTTCTTTTAGTTCGTCGTATACTAATAAGATACCAGAATGTATGTTCATACCACTTCAGGGCGTTAGTCAGGTTATTAAAAGATTCAGTGTCTTTGGAAACATAGTAAACATAGGAAACATTCATAAAGAAATGTAGCTTTGGGTCCAGGGCATAGCCCTGGTGGGGGTTTGAGGGGGCAAAGCCTCCTGGAAAATTTTTTTGAAGTTTCATGTATGTAAGATACCAATTTGACATCGAAATGGATTGATTTTATAATTTTTTTTATTTCGAGAAATTAGGAAACCGTGGTAAACGCGTAATTTTTAGCCTGAGCTAACGCCCTGCACTTGTCAGGCCTAGCTAGGTCGACCTTTGGTAAGTGTTTCAATATTTTAGTGATTGCAACTTTTGCAATACATGTATGGATTACCAAGGCTTTCTTAAATGCTAAACTACACTTCAATTCATTCGATCCCAGGTCCTCTTCACTCCGCTTCTTTGATGTAGGATTGACGTTGACTGCACTTTGAATGAGATAGGCAATAGTTTTAGTATGTTTTTATGATGAATCTATTGTCTGGCAGTGCCATGGATAATATTTGTTTTTTTTATTTCTTGGAGTTCCTATTTCGACTGAATTCTTTCGTTAACCTTTATAATCCCTCACGTTAATTACCATCATCCGATCCAATTTTGGTTCTAGCACATAGAGAAAGGTCCTATTCCGCATTTTCGAGTTTTCTATAGAAACGCTTGTTACAAGTGTTTCTTTAAGCAAGCAAAATATTGTCTCGATTTGTCGTTCTTCCAAACACTTGTAACAAGCGTTTCTATAGAAAACTTGAATAATGCGTAATATGACCTTTCTCATACTCCTAGCATGCCTTCTCTAGCTTGAAATCAAATTCAGTTATGACAACAGATTTTTAAAATAGATAATGTAAAGAGCAGATGACTGCAATATCTCATTTGAGAGTTCCTTTTCAAAACAGAATTAGCCCCAAAACAATTAATGTATTACATGCTAACGGAAAAAGTGTATTCTTCAATTCATTATCATCATTTATCAACTCTTACCACGGAAGTTTTCAAGTTGAAAGTTACTTACCCGGCAGTAGAACAGATCCGAAATCTTTAGCTCTACAGTCGGCCTATCGGGCACCGAAAAGTTTAGTATCTTAGACAAAAAAGATGTTAATAGTTACAGCTGATTGGTTTATCATACCAAATGAAAAAATGTGTTTTGCTCTTTCTTCTATTGTTACGATGATTGTTATGCATATTGATATAGTAGCTACTGCTTATGTGCAACATAATTATAACATTTATAATATTTTTGCGAGCCAATGCAGGTAGGCTCCCAGTTTAAAGACAAAGGAAGCTCGAAACTGGCATAACCGAAAAGATTAAACGTTCAAAGCGAAATTTTACAATTTCATGGCCAATTTCTTCAAAAAAGCGAATTAAATTGTATCTAATTTGCCAGGTGCACACTAAATTTTTTTTCATCTTTTTTTAAACTTTTTTATGATACGATAACATCATCATCTTATGTTACTATTTTGAAAAAAATCGAGTTTTGCAAAAGACTAAAATTGAAAATGAGCATAATGTAAATTTTGGCAAGTATTTGTGATATTTAATAACTTTTCGGTTTCTACTACTCATAAACCAGTTACAGGCATTCGAGATCTAAACCAAATAATAATTCTGAATTGAAATTTTCGCCAGTGGTAGATTTCGAAAATGTAATGTAGTGATGGTGTATGTTTTAAGTCAAACAGGCCGTTATCGCTTTCAAATTTAGGCATTTTTGTTACTACAGATGAGTATGTAAAATTGTTAAAAGCTACCATTGGTATGTAAATTTCACGTAATTTTCGAAGTAAACACAGTTTGAAAAAAGCAGCATTTCAAGATAAACCAAAACGACATCCTTCTCTAAGTTAATCAGAACCGAAAAAATATAGAAATGAAAAATATAAAGTCATAATCTTTTCTAAGAAAGTTTTATTATCAAAAGTCTTGTAAGACCAAGCTAATAATACAAAAAAATTACAAAATTTTCTCATGAATTTTTTTATGTTAGTCCCTCTCTCAAACTCATGGTTTTTAGAAGTTCATCATGCGATTGGATTTATTGATTTAACGAAAAACAAAATAATTAAAGAGCCTTTCTCAAGTAGAAAAAAAGAAGGAAAAAAAAGAAGAAGACAATTCTAGTTTTGTGAGCTAGAATGACTTTTTCTAAAGTTAGATGGTCGAAAAATGACATAAAAAAATCCGCGAGGTCTATGCGTAGGTTAAGGACAATATTTCGCCTTACAGATTTCCCGAAACAATTTCCTTTCAGGTCGAAGAACACTAAACATTGTGTTGGAAGTCACATTAGTGCAGGATTTGTTGATTCATTACAATACATATGTAATATGCACTTGGTTCTATGAAAACCATTGAAACCGGGGCTCCGTTGGGCGTATGCCTCTCCCCAATGTACACGACTTTACAATTACCATAAAGTTAGCGGGTTGGATGGAGATTGGGCTCTGTCTTTGCATTGATTTGATGAAATTCCATTGCTTTGTAGGATTCAGATCCAATTGAGTGATCGCTCCTCTCGTCTAATACGAATTAGTGTAATGACATCGGATTGATAGCGCAGTCGGTAGAACAATCGCCCGGCAAAAAGCCAATCTTACTTATAATTAAACGTACTTTCAGAAAATTTGGGTGCCAAGGTCCGATAATGTTGCGTTAAAATGTTTAGTTCTTAAGATATGAGCATTTAAAGAATTGGTATAATCAATAACCTCCCTGCGTGCCAGGTATGGCCTGAAAAAGTTAAGAACGGCAATAAAATAGTCAATAAGAAACCAATCAATGAGTGTCTTTGAAAAAATGTCACCTTCGCTCTAGAATTTAAATAGCCTGCTACTCGAACCATTTTGTCACTGCTTAACTGTGTGCAGAAAAGGACGGATTACTTTCAGACACACCTTACTTTCCATTCAAGAAAATGGAAAGTATTTGTATAAAAAAATTTCAGACTAGTTATTCAATATATTATAAGGTGGCAATTAAAAATGTGAAAAATTTGATTAAATAAATAATTATAGCATCAACTTACAAACAAAAGCTGAAAATTGCTTTTGTCTCGTAGCAATATCATGAAATTTTTGAAACCGTTTTTTTTTTTAATTTGAAACCTTTTTGGAAAATATATTTTCAAATATTCAGTGGTAGCTTTGGACCGTAGGGATAAATTAATTAAAAAAAAGATAATCTTTTAATTAAAACAAATCTATCTTTCAAGTTTATCAATCTCACTTTGAGCTAGGGGAGTATTTTGGATAACAGCATACCAGGAATCCATAATTAAACAGTTTTTATGTTTAATAAATTATCCTATGTGGAAGGGAGAAGAAAACAGACACAATCAATGAAAAGTGACCGTTAGAACAGGTGTCTATTGAAATTAGTTATATATCAATTCCTATAAATAAAACAAAAATATGAATATTTCAAAACATAATAAATATAGTATTGTAAAAATGTCGATAACATTACCGCTATGCTAAAATCCTGCCAAGATTAATCTTAGAAACTCATAACAAATTATATTGAAAATTGTGAGAATTGAAGATGCCTTGCAGGGTATCGAAAGAGTAATGAAAGGAAAGTCTAGTATCTTTTGCAATGCTTATTGAAAACAATGAATAAATTCACAGCCTCATTCCCGGGCCTCTTTACGACTTTTTTATATTTACATAGTATTGCAGAATATCAAAACGAGGGAAGAAGCTCTGGGGTCGAGGTTAGGATGATTCATTCATTATTCCAAATACGCATCTAACATTCAATCTACAAATTTGTTATTTTCCGTCTATATTCCGTTTTGATTAATTCTTTTCTCATCTAAGCGCTATATATAATGAATGATATTTTTAAGGTTGGAATTTAAGATTAAATCTAATTTCATTTCATTCTGGTAAAGAAACATATTTGTATGTTATCAAGTTTTCTGAAGCAATGAAAATCCTTGGCACGCAGCAAAACATTTGGTTCATTTGTTTAACTCTCTTCAACTCTTGGTGTTATTGTCAAAGTGCATTTTTCAAGCTGGAACATGAAGATACTAGCATCGTAAAAACAAACGAAGTACAACCATTTCTCGATGAGTCGGTTGACAGTGAAATGGAATGCTATATGAAATGTTTGAGTAAGCAAGATAAGTACTGCGTGATTGAATTTAAAGAAAAAGCTGGTAAAGTTATTCAGTGCCTCTTATATAATACCAGCTCTGTCAACATTGATAAGGCTTTTGAGCAACATTCAAAAATAGCATCCGTTATTAAAGATTGCAAGTCCAAGAAAAACCAAAAACTGAAAAGCTGTCTGGAATGGTACCAAAACGGTGAAAAGGAAAATGGTGTTTATGAGATTGATATAAATGGAAAATCAACAGAAGTTTTTTGTGATATGGCAGGTGGAGGATGGACCGTTTTTCAAAGGAGATTTGATGGTTCTGTTAATTTTAATCAAACATGGAATGAATACAAAAATGGTTTTGGTGACGCAAATGGGGAACATTGGCTCGGTAATGATCGTATTCAAGAATTGACCAAAAATCCAAATGGTACTTTGATCAAATTCGAAGCCACAGATTTTAAAAATGTAACGAAATACATTATTCTTAACGGATTCAAGATCGAAGGAGAGGAGAATAAATATAAAATGCACATTGAAGATGCTATTGAAGGGGATGCTTTTCTCATGAAATATCAACATAGAATCACATATAACAATGGATCTTATTTCTCAACACTGGATGAGGACAATGATACTGATAATTCTCGACATTGCGCTGCACAATTTACAGGAGGATATTGGTATAACAAGTGTTCCCATTTGACTCCAAACAGTGGGTATTCCGATGGCCAATGCAAACCTCAATGTATGAGATGGAATAGTTGGGAAGAAAAAAATACTAGAACACCTCTAAAAATCTTCCAAATGTCAATCAAATAACTACTAGCTAACCACGAGGCGCTGTCAAATCGCTAGGGCAGGCGATGCTAAGAACAATTCTTTTTTTTTCTTTGGGATCATATGCACTTGTAAATATAAAAACTGTTCATCGTTAAAAGATTGCAAGATTTTTGAACAAGTTGAAAATGGCTTAACGTTGCACAGAACCATATAACAATAGAATTTGGGAAGTTCTTTTTTGCACATGGGAAATTCTTTCAAATCAAAATTTTTTTAAGATTGCTACATAAAAACACACACATCACAAGCATTAGAAAACTCTGCGATGTGTACCAATCCAGTGACCAGATGAGTACAAACCCAGCTCCAGCGAATTTACTTTTGATAATTCAGAAAAAATTCAGACTTATAGAGTTGAATTTGAAAATGAAGCTAAGGGATTGTGTTCTACGCGTTAGGTCTTTCCGAGGGGTAAATCACTTGAAAAAATCAAAAAAAAAATCATAGAATCAAAAAAAAAAAAAAATCAAAAAAAAAATATTTTTAGAAGTTTGAGAGAAAAATTGAGAATACAAAAATAAATAATAAGGTAGCTACGCAACAGTCAAAAAGAATATTATTTGCCAAAAAGGTTCCCACAGGAAATTCCGCTGGAAAATATAAAAATATAAACAAATCAGAAAAAAATCAGAAAAAAATCAGAAAAAATCAAAAATCAAAACAAAATCAGAAAAAAATCAAAAATCAAAAATCAACAATAAATCAGAAAAAAAAAAAAAAAAAAAAAAAATAGAAATCTTGTACGCCAAATTTTTAGTGATTTACCCCTCGGGTCTTCCTTCGGTTTTAGCTGGTGTATAAGGCTGTTATTCTCGCTCTTCTTGGAAATTTTGATACCGAACTTCTAGAAATGCCTACACTTAAAAAATGACTTACACAATTTTGAAACCACGATATCATTCCAAGGAACAAGTCAATTTTGCCATTTGCTTCTTCTGTTTAAAAGGTTTTCATTCGGACAATCTAAAAGCTCACTTTATTTAGGAAACTAGGAATGCGTAAATAAACCATATCGAATCCATTTACAACCCCAATCGACCAGAATGCATTGCATTTTTTCTATCTCTGATATGGTCTATTTAAATAAATGTATATTTTTTATTTATCAGCACTTAAAACTTGAGAGCACCACAAATAACAAAAAAAACAACCAAAATCGATTGAAAAAATGGAAATATTTACCTTTTCAAGACCACAAGAAATCAATTTAAGTGGAAAAAAAATCTCCACCTGTTTAACTAATGTGTTTTAAAAAAAGGTAAGGTTTTGGGTATTTTGCAGCTCAATGAACTCATTGCTTATTCATGACATCCCGAATTCCACAAAAAAGTAAGTTTCTCGCTGACCAGTATTAACCGTTGTTGTTACGACAGACATTGAAATGTCCATGAATTGAAACAATAAGTCCAGTTCGCTTTAAAATGTCCCTCGGCGTAATGTAGTTTTACAAAATTTTGTGCTTAAACTTACAATGAACACACATGCAGAGGAATTTGTTTGTCGCTATTTTAAATGTTTTCGATGGCCACTTGCATTTGCTCGATTTGAGCAAATTTTCATCAGCCGTTTCCAGGGCCTTCTTCTCTCGCGCTATCAATCAAAAAGCGAGAAAGAAGCCTGAGAACGAGGTTGGAGGGGAGACAGGGCAAGGAAGGGCTTACTCCCCAAAAATCCTGAAAGTTTTTTCAATTTAAAGATCTTTAAAATATAAGTGGTAACTTAGTGCATTTTATTGCATTAATCTGCATTCTAGTGGTGTTCATTTTTAAAATTTTGACCATGACATTTCTAATAGGATCTGAAATAATAAAAAAAGAAACTCATCCTTAAATTGCTTTTCTGCATTTATTGTCTTTTTAAATGTCAATGAAAAATAAATGATAGGTAATAGAATAAAATAGTAGGTTCTCTGTAACCCCTGAAACCTACCGAACATTTCTATTAAATTTGAAAAGGAAAGTAAATGCAGAAAAGCCATAAAATAAGTGTCTATCATTATGTTTACATTGAAGGTGAATTCAAAAGTGTAAAATTTGCGTATAAAAAAATTGAAAAACTATTTTACAATTTTGATGAATTCAATCAGGTTGAAAGTGAAATTAATAAAAAAGTTGTCCATTATTTTCTCAAGCATTCTATGCATGTTAAAACGTTTAACAATATTTGAATAAAAAATATTATCAAACTATTATAAATGAATATTGTATTATTTTTAAATTCTTTGAAAATACTTAACTATACCCACCAAATTAGTTATGTGTATTGTTTTAATTCCTCAACATAGGTGTATTTATGTTGATGTCGAATATTAGCAGCATTTAAGGAAACTAATTCAGAATTCAAAAAATGGAGAATTCAAAAAATCAGAACCGAAATTATGGAAGAACAGGAATCAGCAAATAACGTCATTAATATTTTTCATGTATCGAAAGTATTAAATTATAGAGATAATATATGGAACAAGATATATGCTCTCCTGTTACATAGTCCACTGTGCTGTGTGTTCTAACATTATCCTGATTAGTGCTGTAAGATTATCCTTAGTACTAGTGCAACTGCTCTACCACTGAGAGCTATTCGGTCAATCTGGAAACAAGGTCGGGTTTCTGAATCAATCACTTCAGAAGTCAACTCCTACAAGCCACTCTTGGCGTCGTGATAATGTTTGACATAAGTCCTCTGAGCAAGAGCGTACCCAAAGGTAAGGCAAAATTACAGTTGTACATTACAGATAATGACTTTTTGATTACTTTTTACACTCCTCCTGTATTTTTCTGTACCACTAGGTACGCACTTGCTGAGGATATATACCATGATATATATGATTTGAAAGGCGCTACGTCCTGTGTGTTCTTTGGAGTTAAGTGGTTTCATGGATACATGTGCGGGGTTAAAAAGTTCTCAATAAATGTTAAAGGTAAAAAAAAGAATGAAGGCATACATTTCAGAACATGAAATTACTACTAAATTTGGAGATATAAACTTTCATAAAGATTAATAATGTAATTGACTCTTACACTGTTAATTAGTTGCATGAATATGAATGATTTAAAATTACTTGATTGGTTTTTCCGACCTCCCCCACGTGATACTACAGGCATAAACAACAACAGAAGGCGTTCTAAAACAAACCTCGATATTACAAGTATTACTAGGACCCTTTTGCTTTACGGTCGCCCAGTTGTTGAAATGACGGCGGAAAAAGACCAACAGAGCGTGAAAAAGTAGTTCTGGGTCGTTCCAACGTATATTCAATGTTAGTAGCAAGCTTCTGAAATCATAGCAGCATGCGTTAGACTATTTTATAGTCTAAGTTAAAGTAATAGCAAGGCAATCAAGTACTTAATACAGTATGAAAATATCATTTGTTTGTATGAAAAATACTGATATATGTTTATCTGTTGGATTAAACCTATATTTAAACCACAAGATTCAACAAAATGACTGCAATGCAAGGAAAGCCACAAAATGGACGTTTCCATAAAACAAGTTGACAATTTGACTATCCTTATCTGAGAAAAATTAAAACAATGCATTGTGTTAGTTACGTATGATAGAGATAGTCGAATTATGGGAACGATTGATTGAAGGGTACTAAACCTATGAACCATACGGGTATGTTCCGTCCGGAAGAGCATGATTTACCCACTAAGGGTCCCAAAAGTTGTCCAAAATATGTAAGAACGAGCCTCGGGTGGCACATATCCGACGATTTCTATTGCTAGTAACCCCCCCCCCCCCCCCCAGATGATGATCCTCATATCTACTTACCTAGCGTACCTATGTAAGGTTTTCTTATTTATCGGCGCCGTAACGTAAGCTATTGAATGTATGACAAGATACTTTGTAAAATGGATCAACACCCTTCCCTATCCTGCAATCATACCGTACCGTAAGCATGCCATACCGTCTTTCCCTCGCATACTCAGAAAGATACACAGCGTGAAACTCCACCGAATACGGGTCCCTTATATTACTGTATATGGACTAATTACGAACATTAGTCCGTATACGGTAGTATAAGGGACCCGTATTCGGACGTTTTTCACACTGTGATAGAAACAATAGGACATGCCTCCCATCTAACCACATAATTGCTTTCCCCGCAATGTAATTAGGTTAATAGACATCTCGTGATCAAAGTCGTGTAAACTGCAAACTTAAGCATATTGTTTACTTTTTTTCAAACCTTTGCATTTTCAGCAAAGGGTGCAATTAATGGACAATTAAAGATGTAATCATGACAATCAACAGAAATCTAGTAATCTCCAATAGCAATGCAATATCAGAAAATATGCGGATAAAGCATATCTATCGTTATGATTCCAGGAAATGTATAATTCACATATCACGCCACGCAAACGCAACAGTCGTGTGAAATAGCCTTAATTCAAGTCTTCTTTCTCGCAGATTTACATAGTTTACGTACTGCGCACCAGGGAAAGAAATTGTTTTATAAAGCTAAAAAGAACGACAAATGTGTTACATGAAATTGTATTAGCTCTCAGAATTTCAACCAAAAATGAAAAATCATACTGACAATGTTCTTTACGTATAATTATGGGGCTTGTTTTTGATTACGTCCCCAAATTTCTGATAGCGTTATCAAAGGGTATTTTTGGTAGATTTTCTTTTCTTTTCAATGTATTAATGCATTCAAGTTTCAAGCTAAGGCGTGAGAAATTTCTTAGATGGCCCAGACTCAATTAAATGAAGAGGTCAGGTTTTTGTAGCAAATTTTTTATCTAGAGCCAGTCAACCAATGGTCTGGCAGGCGACATTTTCATCGAACAAATTAACGTACAAAGAAATATAGAATTTTATGCTTACTTTGTTTGATAGGTGCGTGTACCTTAACTTGACAGGGACTTCTCCCGCCGTATGTTAATTTTGCAATAATTGTATACCCAATTGTCTTGTGGTTTATCAACATAATTCGTATATCTTTTGAATGACCATTGGAGGGTTTGTTTTCTATTGGTCGGAGGGTTTTTCCCTTTAGGAAGATTGAACAATAGAAAAATGCCATCTGATGTCGTAGGCAGAAAATGTGAAATGATATAAATGCTTTATATTGTCATCAAAAAAATCATACTTACTTATTCATACTTACTGTTCACTTACTAGTGAAGCAAATTAAATATGGCTGATTATTATTTATCGATTGAAAATATTGCCAAGAAGTGCCAATTCTGGTTTCGTTTAGCAATGGTAATGCATGGTCCTTTGCACGACTGTTTATTGGATGTGTTGCATAATCAATATAACGATCCTAACTATATCGGATTGCCAAGACATCCTGTGTTGTTATATCATGTATTGAATACCACGTTCAAGGCAAAGCTGACAAGATTACACCATTTGGGCAAACTTACTAAAAAGCAAAT
Organism: Darlingtonia californica; assembly: GCA_032270445.1. NCBI lineage: Eukaryota > Viridiplantae > Streptophyta > Magnoliopsida > Ericales > Sarraceniaceae > Darlingtonia > Darlingtonia californica. The sequence continues at coordinate 14,827 of JAUBWS010051367.1, forward strand.
TGAATTGTTGCTGCTAAGAACGTCTGGTGAGAAGGAGGTCGATTCTAGCAGTTTTGATATCACATTGATTGCAGCATTAATAAGATGTTGTACCAGCCTTAGACCTATGCTTGGTTGGAAGAACGCTCTACCTGATAGTGACTCTAGTGTTGCAGCTGGTGTACGGAGAGCTCAAAAATGGAGAAATTTTGTTTCACATGCTATCCCTGGAGAGATTAATGAGGACATTTTCAAAAATAAATGGGAAGACGCAGAGAAGATTATCCAATCTTTGGGTCAATCGGTAGATGATATGGAAAGTCTAAAAACCTGTTCTCTAGACCCAAGGTCTTGTACGTTGACATTCAAATCCTTCGAAACGTATTGTGACAGTCAGCAAAAAAATGATAAAGCAGAGACTGAAAAAAGAGTTTTTATGAAAGAAATTTTACAGACATTGAAAGAAATTCGTCAAGGTATTTCATTGAAAAATCAGCCTAAAACTGAAGATGAACATTCGAATTTTCTGTGTTGTTTTCCGTACAGTGGAAACAACATTTTCATGGAGAAAGACATTGAGATTGTGAAAGAGAGATACATTGATGGGGCTATAAGCTTTTGCATACCAGCCCACAAACTATTACAAAAGTTGAAGACTATGTATTTCAAACATGATACATCTATGAATAGTTTTGCTCATGGATTTAGAGCGCAGTAAAAACGAGTTTCCGAAATAACAGCAGCAACGAGGGGATTCTTTTTTGTGAACTGTCAGGAGCGCCGAAGGTGATATTCATAACAATTCTCGCAAGTGCTATAACATTTGAAACTCGTGATCTCTGCACTTCGTTATGTACCAATTACTTGTACTTGTATGGTTAGAGTTTGGGCAAGGTATTATTTTATTTAGGCATTTTGTTAATTCATTTTTTTATAAGTTGTAAGGGATGTTTTTGAAATTAAAGAGATAGATTTTCCTATCTTTCTTATTTTTGTGTAGCCTCGACTCATCGTCATGATGTTTCCTTTGACAACAACATTAAATTGACGACAAACAGAAATTGTTTAGTTGCCTTTGAGAAATTTAAGGTAATCACTGTAATAGTCTAATAATGTACTATAAGTATTGTCATAGAAAACAGCATAGAAACAAGACGAAGCTATCCAAATAATAAATTAGTCTAATAAATGACTGCTCAGACCGGCAAACAACAGGGGTGAAATAGTAATGCAAAAGCATTGTTGTGACTCAAATAGGCATGCGCAACTCAGAGAGAAACTCTCAGCTTGTTCCATTCGCAATAAAAAATAAACGTGTTTACGTTGAAACGTGACCAAACGAATATGAAAATCGAAAAATTGGCGAAAAATCAATCAAAGCAAACAACTTCCAAAGTGATTTGTTCTTTGTTTTGATTGCATCTATTTCATGTGAATGCATTTTTGTTTTTATTGCAAATGAAACAATTGTGATTTTTGACGTCGCTTTTATCCACTTTGCTTCTGTGAGCCTTGGTACTACAGAACAACTGTTTTCAAGTTTCAAATCACAATGGCAATCGCAGTGGAAGCACGTCTTATCTCGTGTTTTATCGTATGGCGATGCTGTCTTCAAATGAGCAGATGAATTTGTTGCAATGACTTGAGTTTTACTCATGATACTTAGCTACTGCAAAAAATTTAAACGACATTTAAACATTAGCAGCCATACGCTACGTTACCGTTAAGGTTCTAATTGTCATTTTGGAAAGTCACCATTCACCAAGTAGCCGTAGCTACAACAAGCCACGAAAGCTACCACTAACCGTCACTATTGCCATTGTGATTTCCGAAGCTTATTGATATCAATGTCAATGGTTTATTAAAATTTTAAGTAGGGCCTACAACTCTGTCGAAAGTAGCTAGAAAAGAATTGCCTGTAGCCTAAAGTTGTATATATATATATATATATATATCTATTTATAGTATTATAATACTACGTTTTGCATACAAAGTATGTTTTTTTAGATTTTATGATTACTAATTTATTGTCCTTGCAGGCGGAGCGAAGAAAAGCCGAGGAGGCATTGTAGAATGTCCCGGGCGTGAGAGAAATACTGAAATTAAGCATTTTAAATCCGAGCTGAAATCGTATCCAGATTAAGACTTTTAGATTGGAAGCAGATTTTTGTGTTTTTGTTCCATTCTAGCTTACAGATAGTAATTCACGGTATTACAACAACAACAACCTTTTTAATTGCGTATTTTGATTTCTGTAAATTTGTGAATATGTTGCTTTGTTTAATGTTGTATCCTCATGGTTATCTTGTGTATATATAAACATATATATCTCCATATATGGAGTTTTTTTTCATTTCTGTATTTTCATGTTTGATTTTGTAGTTTTGTTTCTTACATTTATTGCGATTTTGGAATTAAATTATAGTCTTCGCATATGGTATTTTCTTACTTTACTAAGAAAAACTTTTTGCATAATAAAGGTGTTTGTCTCATTACATAGATTTAAGAAGCTGTTTCAAAGTTTTAAATCTATAAATGTTATAAGCAGAATCTTGCAACTTGTTCTTATAATGCCTTATATTTTCAAAGCTTCTATCTCGTTTTTCTTACAAATTATTTTCTTAAAAAAACCCAGTACAAATGTCGAATATGTACATAAGTTTTTCCATAACTTGAACATGTCTTAGTAGAAACTATAACTAGTGTAATAGAAAATTTTGTCAATACGTGGTTTTAAGAACACAGTCAGCCAAATGAACCTTCGTCTCTTTTCACCGAAAAAGTAAAAAAAAATGTAAAATTTCTCCGGGGCACCTTGATACTATTCCTATTCAGAAGGCTAAAACATAGACAAAAGCTTGTCGAGGAATAAGGCATTTTTTGCTAATTTAATTTCGGACACTCGGCCTCCCTCTTCAGAATGATAATTCAGATTAACACATGTAGAAGGTTTTAAAAATATCTTTCTTCTAAACCAGGTAAAAATGGTTCTTTTATTCAAATTAGGAGAATTTTTGAATTTTCAGTTTTAATGAAATAGACATTTCCCGAATTAACCCCGTTGCTATGGAAAATTTAAAATGTGAAATATCTTACAAATTTTTACACAGAAATGTTGCAAATGCCAAAACTAACATAT
>JAUBWS010051389.1:0-17932 GCA_032270445.1 Darlingtonia californica
AAAATTCAATAATTTCCAGCCGTGCCTTTCAAAAGTTATATGGGCAAGAAGCTTTTTTCTTTTGTTCTTTTACGAGTCTCTTTTGTTATATCAAATGCATTACGTAATGTTTTGGCTGGTCAAAATTGGCCACTTTGACTTAACTGCCTAATTAGGCAAAGCTTCTCTCTTAATTACGCTACAATTTCCTAATTTAGACATATGTTCTAATACATGATTTCGATAAGTAATAATTGACTGTTCTCCATCGCTGTGCTAAAAATATTTGCGGGTAACTTTTGTGTTATTGTAAGACTTTCTTAAGGGGAGAATCAGTTTTTTTGTCATAACTTTTGTTGCCTTAATTTGTTTGTAATGAAATTTAGACAAGTTGTATCTTGATATTATCGGCCACCAAAAAATATATAGTAACAAAATTAGATATAAAATGTGTCATTTAGCAATAACACAAAAAATTCATAATGGCAGAGTAAAAAGCACCAAAACATGTGACGAAAATTGACAAAGTCAATGTTCAAAAGATCGTTTTCTTGTTGCATGGAACTGAGAAATGTTATAAATTCTTCTTCTATCATTCGGAAAAACTCAACTTCAGTTTGCTTCCTGCTTTTACACAAACCAAAAGGATCATATAGAAACACATATAACAAGTTTTTACAAGATAAAGTACTAGCATCAAAGCAATTTTAAATCATTGTCAAAAGCACGTTTGCAAAATCACATTAGGGATTGCTGTTAACGCAATTTTCAGTGCTTGGGGCAAAATCTTTATGGAGTAGAGTAGTAATTCAATTACGCTTGCCTAAATTTTGGTTTGATTTGTTCAATTAGACAAAAGTATTATGATTTGGTACAGCAATTCTCAATATCTATATATACAGCCTTCTACTACAGTAGAAGTAAAATTTCCTAAAATCTTATCAAAACACTGGATATTTAGTACAGTACTTAAGTCAGAATGACCTGAAACCAGCCAGTTCTTGAGTTAAACGAGCCAGATAACATACAAGATAAATTTAAAGATGCCTGTCTCCATCCCAAAAGTAAAAGTACTCACTTTTGCCTGAAATTTTGCACATTGACTAATTCAACTATGCTGAATTCTATCACTATGGCGATTTTTTGCTGGTTTCAGGTGGTTTCAGGTTGTTCTGTCTTTGTAGTAAGTACCTTTTGTATGATGAAACGCGAGTGTTTGTCAATTTCACCTGCTTGTTTCAAATGAAAATTGTCAAGAGAGTTCAGCACACCACAGGTGTCGTTAAGACATTTTAAATTATATTTAAAAACATGTTCGAAAAAAACAAGTTTCTCAATGACTCTTGGTTGAATTAATTAATATTTCATTTGAATACTTTAGTATTTTTTGAAAAGTGTTAAAAGAGGGCGCTTTCTTGTGATTGAAAAATCACTGTCAGTGCTAAAAGATAAGGCTGTTTGAAATCTTTTTGATACATAATGTAATCAATTTAATGGAAGCCACTGTATGTGGCATGAAATTTATGGTTGTCTACTAAACGTTATTCTTGCAATAACTAAGCTCAATCCTTTTTCTGTCTTTTTATAGATGACGACTCAATCTGCTGTTGAACAGTTGGGCCTCAAAACTGCACCTTTCGATGCCCGATTTCCAAACCAATGCCAGACGAAGAATTGCTTTCAAAATTTCTTAGATTACAACAGATGCATCAAAAGAAAGGGTGAAGACTATGAACCTTGCCAAGCCTTCAAGAAAAACTACAAATCCTTATGTCCAGTTGCTTGGGTAGGTGGAGTGCCCTATTAAATGATTTCTAATATTTACCAAAAACGACCTTTTCAATTCTTTATAAATATCAATGAGCGTTCTGCCGAAACATCTCAAGAAACATTTCCTCTTCAAAGCTTCTCAAAAGGATCGGCCTCAGAACTTCGGTTTACGCGTCCAACGCCTTGACGACTCATCGGCCATGGCTCAATCTATTTTCAGGTGCCAAATAAATGTTCGAAATATAAAGTAATGGACGGGAGGATTGTAAAGCTAATTAAAGCGATTATGGTTATACAATGAAAAGCAGAGACTTAGGATTACGTTAATCACCAGTTTTAATGCACAATGATAAAAACTTTCTTTTTTGAGCTCAATAAGAACTACGAGCAAAGAAAGAGTCTATGATTAATAAACAGGGATCCTAATTCTGGGGGAGGGGGTCGAAATTAATAAACATACGGGGGGATGTTTATTTGGCACCTGAGAGTAACACACGGACGGAATGACCTTCATGTTGGCAACTGATTTTTCTCATCGAAAATCTTCAAAAGAAGACTGTAGGTGTTGCACTCATTGAGGCAAGAAATTTTCGCGGAATTTAGCTTTGCAAATAAAATTGCGAAATTAGATTCCGCGAAATTCAGAATTTTCCAATAACAGTGGAAACATGTATTTTTTGGATAAAATATGTGCACAAAAATGACCGAACCGCGAAAATGAAATCTGCGAAACTCGCTATTTTTCATGTGGCCGATCGTGAACATAAATTTCGCGAAGTCTTTTTCCCTTAAGGTAACTATAAGGAGGTCCTAATGGAAATTATATTCATATGTTGGCATTTTTAAAACATCTTGTCAACATCACCATGCCGAGTTACTGTTTAATCCTTTGGCTCTGCTGTGTTTTTTGAATAAGTGAAACTTTTCCAAGGTTTTTTTAACACTTTGCAAACTTTCAACTTGAATTTTGGTACCTAAAGAAAGCTCTTTTTATGCTCTTTAAAAAACCTGCCTGTCTGTTGTTTTGGAACGGTTGAACGGTTCAGATAGCGGTATTTTGGTCCATATTTGTCCTATGGAGTCTAAGGGTTAAATATTCTCTAACTTTGTCTTTTAGGTGGAGAAATGGGACGAACAAATCGAGAACGGCACCTTTCCAGGAAAAATCTAGAATTACGTCATCATATATAGTTGAATGAGATCTCTGTACAATACATGTTAGTTTTGAAATAAATCAATCCATCTTAATTTCTTTATTTTTAACAAGATTTTTGTGTTGCATATTAGATTTTTCCCAAGGCACATCCTGCATAGCTTGAAACGATCAAATTTCATCCATTGTTCATGTTTTGTAGGTCTGACAAGAAGCCGAAAAACAGTGAATTACAAAGTCTGTTTTTTTTTAATTCACTGTACAAACTGTTCAATTAAGTACAGTGGGTCTTTTCTAGAAAAAATTGTTTCCAAACTTTTAGTCATACACAGATTCCCATTGGAGCGATTTTCCCATGTTTGAAACTGCGATTCATTTTTCATAGCAAAGTTTGTGAATTTTGTTCGTTAACGATGAAAAATTAATTATTTATCTCCAACGAACACCTTCACACAAGCTAAATGTAAAAAAATAACCTCACTCTTAAAAAATCTCATTTTTTGCGGAGTTTATTTTTCGGTTCACGGAAAAGTTTGATACTTGAAATAGAATTTGATTTCTCGATGTTTCTTAAATACACGCTTTTTCTTATAAAAGAAAACGTTTTTTTTGGAGCAAGGGCTCAATTTTCTTAGCCAATCTCTAAAAAAACGAGGCTGAAACTTTCTTGATATTTAGGTATTTTGAGGCTGGGGTTTTCTTATTCTCTTACTTGAAATAAGGTATTTTGTGCAAACATTCTGGCCATTAAAACACATTTTCATACCGTTTTCTGAAGAACTAGATTGGCCCGCCCGTCGCCGCCCTCTTTTTTATATCGTATTTCGCGCACTCGATAAAAAATGAAGGGACGACGTAATTTGCTTGAAGAAATGTTACTGATTGGTCGACGATTGCCATGGTACTATTATTAAACGCTTCAAAGTTGGCAAAAGGTGAAATTTTAATCATACTTTTTTGCATTAGAAAAATCACTGGAAAGAGCATAACATCTTTTTCATTGCAGCCGTTTTTTTAAAAGTAACTTGACAAAAAGTTTCCAAAAACTGATTTTTCTATCTCAACAGGAAATTTTTATAATGGCAATTAAAACTTTATTGTCTGCTAAAACAATATATTTCATTGTTTCGAAAGACAACTATATTTATAGACATCATAAAATAAATTTGTTTTCTACCCATAGTTAAATTCTGCATATACCATTCTAATATTTCCTACCCTTGGAGAGAATACTACTAGAGGCTACTGTAGAGCACGAAATCCTCATTAATGCTTTGATCTCTGTCTTCATTTAACTGATTACAGGTCTGCAAGACAACCTGACAACAAAATTTTCTTATCTTGACTTGAAATTTCAGGCTAGACATTATTTTCTTACTGTAGAAATTTCCTCAATGATTAAAAAATTCCAGTGTATACTCAGGCTTAGCATGTTAATGCTAAAGTTTCACCGTAAAATTTCAAATATTCCTTAAACCATTTTTTGATCAAAAACTTAGAAATGCTATTTTATAGAAAATTCGAAACTCTATCAAGTGATATAAAAATTATATAAAGATGAAATTTAGGGCCTCTTCTTTTCCGGACAAACTGTACAGTTTTAATAAAAGATGATAACGTTAACTTACTAAAGAACAGCAATAAAATAATCATTAAAAGTAAACAATCAAGAAAAGAATCCTGTAAAAGCTTTCCGCAAGTAACCACCGCAATTTACGTTTCGCCTTTGATTCATTTTCATGCGGATGGCACATATTTTATGTTCCATTGGCAAGAGGAGACTCAGCACTGAGATGTACAGCGGATGAAATTGCTATTCTTGTGTAAATACACGCTTAAATGAAATCTTTATTCAATTTTCTCTTTTTCTCTTTGATCGACAAATTTTTAAGAACAAGAGACGACTCAGAGACGACTAGATGCCCTGAAATAGTCAGAGGGATTTGGATAGAAACCTTTACAAGGCAATAAAAAGCTGAAATATTCAGAGTTAATACGTCTACATAAGCAGTGGAACATGGTCATTTTGTAGCCAATTGGAGTTTATCTTTATCATAATAGATTCCGTGTCAAAGTGAAAATTCGAATGTAAAGATTTGAATATTTAACACCGATCTGATAAAGAAAAGCGGCAAAGAACATAGGAAAAACCAGCTTACTTTGTAAATTTCGGACTTTTTTCTGGCGAGATATGGGCCTCTGAATGAAATGAATGTTTTTTGATAATGTTTTTCGCAGCTGACATCACGTATCAACACTTGCCTCAAACTTTTCATGATTTAAATTGGATTGAAGTTGACATATTAGTATTGGAAATTTTGCTGACTCGGCGCTTTTTTCGAAGATGGCTGCAAAACGACCATGTTCCAGCACTTGAACTTTTGGGATTTTTCATATTTCATTAACGAGGTAAACATATTACTAGGTCAGGGTGTTGAAACACACTGGGGCGACCGACTCCATTTCTTATAATAATGGTCATTTATGGTTGTCCAGTATTTTGACAAATTGGTGATACCAGCTATTTTTTATAAAGTGTCTCAACGCAAATATCATTTCGACGAATATTTTAACAGATAATACCCTATTGTTATAAATTTTGGCGCACCCCAGTTTCATTGCGATTTCGCGCGTACTGATTTTAGCGCATATACCATTTGCGCGTAGTGTTGGTACTAATTTTTGCGCATTTTTGTGTTGCGCTTCATATTTTGTTATCTCCACAAAGTTAAGCCAAGAAAGTAAATTACTATTTCACTGAACAAGTGAGTCAATTTTAGAAAAGATTCCCGCATGAAAAATGTGAAGATTTGCACAATCGAGCCAACAAATATGGTACCTTGGCTACGTTGAAAAATCGACCTCAACTGAATATAGCAAATAAAACAAAGAGCTTCGGCTTTATGAACAATTAAAGCGTACAAGGCTAGGGAATGACAATGTGTATCATACAAAGTAATTGCGTTCAAAGATCGCAGTTGGAGTGAGCATTATGTGTATCAAAATGTTTGAAACGCGATATAAACTCAAACTGAAAGGGCTTTAAAATGATGCATTTTTCATGAAAATTGAAAAAGTAGAACGGGAGTTATAAAGCAAAATGTTCGCCAAAATCCTGGTAGAATGTTAATGGTCGTTAAGAAGAAGAGCAAAATAAGGAGTTTTTTGAGACAAACAAAAATCATTATTTCTGTTAAATTTTTATGCCCAGGTTACTCTGCCACAAAAAGAGTCATTAACAAATTCATTATCAATCTGCGCAACTCAAGAGTAACAAATGGTAAAGATTTGACACATTATAACAATAAGACAAAAGTCATTAAAAAATGATTTTATCGACCATTTTTTTATGACATTTCTAAAGCTAATTTTCCTTCCTAACTTCTCGTTTCTATACATGAGACCCTGTGGTATTACGCATTATAGTGTATATATATAGAATTGTAAAAATATCCATTCACATGCGTTTTGGCTGAGACAAGTATTTCAAACACTGTGGATCGAGTGGGATTCAAACTCACGACCTCTCGCTTGTCGGGCGATAGCTCTACCACTGAGCTATTGATCCGATGATATTACGCTAATGGTCTGGGGGAGCACAACTCCACAACAATTACAAACTACCACTTCACCACGTGACATTACCAGATCAATGAGCCAAGCGGTGGATTCGATACTCATCACAGTTATCTTACACTTGTCACAGTCAGATCAAAAGGGCCGAGCAACCGCTCAAACGCCCCGGTTTCGGCACTCAGTGCCATCCTCAGTCATGTACATGAGACCATGTGTAATTACGCATTATAGTGTATAAGTATACGATTCAAGCTTGAGTTTGCATCCAATAACAGTGCTCAATAAATTGAAAAAGAGCATATCATAATAAAAATGAGGTAGAAAATCAACTCATCATTTGTGTTTTGAAACTAAAAGTTTCGTGTTCTACACACTCATCAGTCAAACTATGAACTACAATTTGCGTATAAATTTTGTGTATAAATATGTATACACAAAATTTTTAATATATGTATATATATATGTACCTATCTATTTTTTCTCTTTTTTACTTTTCACGAAATCTGCATCATTTTCAAAGATCTTTCTGCTGATATAAAATTTTGTGGGAAAATTGGAGTTTATATTTTGCGTTTCCACATTTTGATACTCAATGTATAAGATTCTTTACTGGATTGGTTAATTTTAATTACCATTTTCTTGCCGTTCTTTAGAATGCTTATGATATTTTATTATCTTTTTTTTACTCAACAAATCAAATCAGATTACAGCTTGCAAAACTTCTACTAGGCCCAATCGGGAATAATTCTGAGTAGTTTCCTAGTTTTTCCTGGTTTTCACAACTAACAAAATCGTTAATCCTTGCAGTTCTCTTGGATCCAGGACTGGTAAAACTTAACGTTAATGAATTTCTTCACCCTCAATTCCAGAGCTGTTTTTCTCATCACGCGACTACTACTAAAAAGGACGGGAACAAAAGGCCACCGAAGTGTCTTATAAAGTCGGGAGAAAAGATCTTCAGAGGGTTAAGCGCAAGAAAAAAGTAGCCCTGGGTGTAGGGTAGGCTTTTGGTTATTTTTGATTCAACGAAGTCAAAAATTAAGAGACAATAAATAGTTTAAATTAAATCATCCTAAATTCTCTTTATATAAATTTTTTTATTGCAAAATATGCTCGTGATCAAAAAACATGAACGAGAAAAAAAATTATTCGTCTTGCAGCCCGTCCACCCACTTCTCTATGAGCACTATAGCATTATTGGTCTTTGAAATTTGCTTTTCGCTTCTCCACGAATGCTGTCATGCCTTCTTTACGATCCTCCTGTATATTTGAAAGAAGGGAAATTAAGGACAGAGCCTCACCTAGGTAAGTTAGCTTTCTATCATTTAAGATAAGAACACAGCAACAGAAACACGGAAGTACATAGCACAAAAAGTTCATGGCATGAATCAATGAATGATTTGTTTATTTACCTGAACTGTTATCAATGAAGGTCCTGCTCTCCTGGAAACACTTCAGGGCACCATGCAGAATTAACAGTGATTCGAAATTTTCTACCGAAAGCCTCGCGAGGGGTTCGAACCCAGAACTCCCGTTTAGGCGACCAGCGCCTTAACCACGGCTTTACAAGTTGGGCCACCAACCCCTTCCAACGTGAGCAATATTATCCTTGAGTGCGTGACAAAAAAGGTGAACATAAACCAAGGCTATTCACTGTGAGAAAAAGTCAAGCTTTTCGAAAAATTTGATTGGTCTATTCTAATCATTCGCGAAAATTTAGATCTCGCAAGTTTTGGGCATGGCACATTTCCCTTTAGGCATCGGAACATACGTAGATTAAATTAACAAACACCTACAAAGTCATGTTGTAATTAAACGAAACAGACTAAACTTACGGTAGCGAACGTGACGTGGAAAAGTCTCTTTTCGAAATTACAAGCTTCGTCTAGTGTCATATTGTAACCTAAAAAACAAAATTGTCGATGAAAGGCTATCCTCACTTCCATTCAATTGTTACAAATCACATGAGAAATTCCGATGAAAACGTGATACGAATACCATGAAATGATTTTGAAAAAAATTAATTTTTGTAGCCAGAACATACCTTTGTTAATTGCTTCTTTACAAATCCGTGTGATGAGTTTTGATTGACCTGCGATCTTTGATGCTTTCTTGATGACTTCCTCAACGAGTATATCAACAGGGAATACATTTGCAACAAGACCTATAAAATGCATCAGAATTATTTACCTTTAAGGGAATCAATTTTCGTAAATTTCCCGAATTTTGATTCGTTCTACGAAAATTAGATGTCGCGAAAAATAGAAGCCGCGAAAATTATCTTAATGCCCGTCATTTAATAAATTGATAAAGGATTCCAAAGAAGCGTTGAAATATTTTATCGTGCTAGACGTGCTAGAAAAACATTGGTACGCTTTAATATAAGATTTTTCAGCTCAGCATCAATCATGCTTTGCAAAATCTCTAATTGAAAAAATCTATAAATTCAACGCGCGTTCCAGGTTCCTACATCTACCTTTATATTGCATTCTGTTATACTGATTCATCTATATTTTCAAAAGAAGACGTGTTACGTAAACAGAAAGTCAGCCGTCGTTGCACCAAATTTTGTTAGATTCTCCTCGGGTCATCGGTGCCTACTGCTGCGTTCGCACATGTTATTGCATCTAAACCGTGTTGGTTCTTTGTATTCACTCAAAATGAATCTTGCTGTATTTTAATTGGTCTGAACTTGAACCGGATGTTTCACCTCTATCATTTAAGTTTACCGCCAATAACCGAATCTATTATTACTTACCAAATTGCAAAGCTTCCTGTGCCGTTATTTGATCACCTGTCAGACACATTTCCATAGCTTTTGATTTACCGACAGCTCTTGGTAGACGTTGCGTGCCTCCAGCTCCAGGGATTGTGCCTGAAGTTAAAATCGTTGTTGGTAATTATTTGTATGTATACAACAAAACCTATTTAAGTTTAGGGAAACGTTCGAGAATGTCGCAAATTTCTCAAACCATGATTCGCGTTAGTAAATTAATACACCTTGTTTAGTGGTGATTGTATGTGCTGTAAGTCACTATAAATAAATACCTCAACACTAAACATCCACGGGTTAGTATCTATACCTTGGTTTTATCCGTGTTGATTAATGTCGAGCGTAATGTTCTATTTATGGTTGTAGTTTCTATCGAAACATATTTTCGTGTAGGCGCGGATTTAGAAGTACTGCAAACTTACAGGAGGAATGTAACAGATCATTAAAAAACAATATCTTTTGTCACCAAGTAATATATAATGACATTTAAATATAATTTTGAAGTACCTTTATTCAGGGACTAATCCAGAAGAAATCAGCATCAGGTGGTTACGGACGCTGCCCCTTATGTGAACTTTTTATAGAAAATTTGCTTTGGTTTAACAGTCTTTTGACAGTCTTTTTATGAAGCTATAAGTGCCCTTTTTCCTTATTCCGGATGCTGCCCTCTGGTTCTAGATTAGTCCTTATAGATCCACAACTGTCATCCGGGTTAATTTGGTACGTTATTTGTGGCGCACTAAATACATACCAGTGTACATTTCGCTAGGTATAGTTAATATAGAGACCAATTCTATAAATTGCCTGTTATAATTGGTTTACGTTAATTGAGAATGACCAATTACCAAAGCAAGACATGGGATTTCACTGCCGGAAACACCTGCAAAACCTTGAAAAACTTTGAACTGTAGCTGGAAATTTCATTAAATAGACAACAGTCTTGAAATGGATAAAAGCAGCTACAAACGAATAAAACACTACAAAGAGGTTGAACACAAAGAAACTCACCTAAAAGGATCTCTGGTTGACCAAACTTTGCTTTTTCACCAGCATATATGATATCACACATCATTGCAACTTCACACCCACCACCAAGAGCATAACCATTGACAGCTGCTATTGTTGGTTTGGAACATTTTGTGATGCAATTCCAATGGTTCAAGAAACCACCTGACCAAACATTCTTGAATTCGTTGTTTTGCATTTCTTTGATGTCAGCACCTGTGGTGGAGATTGAAAGATTGGACCCTTAGAGTTCATGATTGTTTACATAAAGCAACTTAAAATGATATGATAACTTTCCCATAACATATATCATTATGCAAAAAAAACAAACAGCAATTCTACAAATCAGCATAAGCTTTTCAGTTTATTAAACCATCATCAGTGCTTGTTACAGATTTTTTGTTTGTTATTTTTGCATATATTTACAGGAGGCCTTTCCAAAAACCAAGCTCCTTAACGTTGAGATACGAGTATCAATTCAGAGGGCCTCCTCAATTCTTCTTGAAATTATATCAATGAGGGTTGTCCTAAAAACTCTGCTAATGAACTTTGGTGAAAATAGCAGTAAATAATCATTTTTTACTAAGCATAGCGACGGTGGCTAACTAAGTCCACCTGAGTTCTATCTTAAGAGCCTTAACCTTAAAGATTCACAATCTAAGAAGCTCTTGATGGAACTGCATTGGATTTTGAGTCATTTGATACTGAGATTATGGGAGAAAATGGCAATATTTGATGATATTTGAATCACAATGGACCATGTTCTTACGTTATCCTAGTTTCCAAACCTCAGAAAGCTCATTATCAACTTACCAGCAGCAAATGCTTTGTCAATGCCTGTTAAAATAATACACCCAATGGTTGGGTCTTTTTCAAAATCTTCCAAGGCATCCTCCAGATCTGTGAACAATGCATTGCATAATGCATTCAATGCTTTTGGTCGATTTAAACGAATCAACCCAATATTGTTCTTTTCTCCAACAGTTTCAACAAGGATGTTTTCATAACTTTTCTCTAAAAATATAAAAATAAAACTTTAGGTAAAAAATAATGCAAAATACTGGATAAAGGAAAATTGGCTCGAAAGTTGGATTTTAAACTGGATTTGATGATATTTTATATATATCTTATCTTCCTGACATTTTCCTGACAACTTTCTCTTATTTTGAAAGAAGCAAGTGTTGTTAAATACACTTGTAAAATGGCAGATGTGAAAACGTGTTTTTGTTTATTTTTTATATACGATGTATATGGCAATTCCGTGTTAATCTGCATATAAGCTCGAACATGTAAAGAATGTGAAGTTTTAAAGTGCAGACCAGAAAATGTTGTTTGTTGTGGTGTGTCAAAGTGACGTCGTCAAATTTCAAGCCACCCCCATCTACGGTAGCTGTCTGACATAGTCTGAACCTAGTGAAAGGTCTTGTTACTTTTGCAGAACCTCAATTTTTCATGTAAATGGTATCAATCACCTAACTCTACCTTTCAGGTTATCAATCAACAAAAAAAATGTTAAAAAATTGGCCTTTGGACCCCATTCAAACATTTGATTTCATGTTACCCATGTTTGCCCTTTAAGGTATGCCTATTATAAGAATTAAAGATGCAATGAATATCTTCTAGGAATTGCTGCAACCATCTGAAAAATAAATTTCAAAACACTACTGCAGGTGTTGTTGGGTGGGCAGAAAAGGAAAAAAAAGATTACTGTTCCAAACCTGAGGAGTAAAACCTCTTTCCAGCCAGAACATATCTTGCCAAATTGATACGACTTGCAGATATAGATGTTTGAGTAAAGCTGGTAAGTACTCGTCTGATAGAAGCCATTGTTACTAACTGAATTAAACTTTACTGAACTGGATTCTGGAGAGGCTTTCAGCTCTTCTTGGTCCAAATGTGTTTTGCAGATGTAATGTAAACATGCGGGATATATAAAAATAGGACTTCCAGCTAGGTATCTAAAAGCTTCAAAATATATGTTTTAAGGAATAAAATATTTGTAATGAAAACAAAAATTTTATTATTTGCTTTAATTTATCATAAAAACATGTAAAATCAAGATTCACATTTTTCTAAAAGAAGATTACTTGGTCAGTAATTTATTGTTTGACTCGGAAAAAAACTACCGGGCGAGACGGGTGCGTGTTAGCTGAGAGTCTCGTCTTTCACCTTTCAGAGTGGCTAAGAAAGGAAAATTTGGGTGGTATCCAGACTAGGTGCGTGTGTACTATTATCATATTCAGATCCGCTTCTCGTTTCCACCGCACGCTTCGCTGTAAACACGGATGGACGAGAAAGAAAACTATTCACAACCGTCTTTAGAGCGGAGCGTGCGGTTAAGTGAGTAGCGGAACTGAATATCAGATTAGTGCGTGTGTGAAATCCAATTCCGCAATTCGAAGGCAGCCAACGAGGGGATTTTGTAACATATTTGCTCGGCAGGCATGTTTTGCTAGACATTTTCATGTGTTCGGAGAATATTTCGACCGAAAATTTCGGCTTTCTGGAAAATATGGATGTGTTCTGAGAGCATTTGATGCCTACTGCTAGATTTTTTCGCTTTCCTGGAAAAAAGAACAGAAATTTTGTGTTTTGGGTCTTTACATTATTATGTATTCAATCTAAAATTCTAGTCTCCTAACGACCTGTTGTGAGATGTTTTGATTTTTTTTTTAATTTCCTGGATAAAAATAACATATATATGTGCTTTGGACTACTGAACTTTTTTGCAGAAAAATGTTAGTTTCCTAGACTATTTAGCTTCTTTTGCATTTTGGCTCGTTGGATGCTTCTGGCAATTGGAAATCTTATTTTCACGATTCTTCAAAAAGTAGATCAAAAGTATACAAAAGGGAATATAACTCACACGTTCCTTAGTTTGTGATCCTTTTTCGGAGAAAATTTTGTGCAAACACGTTTCCGTTGGCATTGCTTCAAAGCAAGATAAAATAGAGATAGCGACGCAGCAAAATCTTTTTCCTTAAAGGTCGGCATTAACATTGATAGTTGGCAATAACTTAACTTTTTGATAATGTACCGGGTTTTATATTATCGGCATTAACAATCTCGGTAACCCAAAAAAAGCAAAGGTGGTATGAAAACAAGCGTAGATTTAACTTAGCAATTATACGAAGAAATACAGTCTGCTTGTTTATGATTTAGCAACGATAGACATCGACAAGAATAAACAACACTCAGCAGGGACGGATAAAGACTCTTCAAAATACCATGTGAAAATCCCGAATTTTTCCGATTTTTTGATTAAATTTCCCAGATTCTTCCCAAAATGTCTATAAAATTTTCCCAATTTTGGTGATTTTAGACTATTTAACTGTGTGAAATCACAACTTTCACATAGTCTTTATCCGCCCCTGCTCAGTAGTGTGTGGAAGGAAAGCTTAAATAAGCAAAATATAACTGACAAAAAACTTTTTTGGAAGTTTCACAACATACAGAGAACAATCAAGAAGACACAAAGAAATCTGCATAATCAGTAGTTGTAGTCAATAAAAATAAAGGCAAGGACAACAAAGACAAAGTTGAACAGCAGAACAAAAAGGTCTGGGGAAAAAACGTGTCGAATGACAGTAGATTTTTGTTTGGGGATGACCTCAATAAAAGGTTAGCGAACTGGCAGGGGCTAAAAAGTTAAAAGTACTAGGTAAAGCTCCAAAAACTACTACCGATCCCAAAAATACCCTCGGGATCGGCAACACTGAAATAAGCGTTACCAGAAAGACCAAAGACAGCAACAACAATAACAACAACAAAAAACCGACATTCAACAAAAAGGGGGAGAACTAAAGGAGGTAAGTAATTTTAATATCCAAGAGTTAATACTAGAGGTTGGAAACTATAAAGGTGGCAATATAAAATCATACTACTAAAATTGGGAATGCATTACAGATGACAATTTCATTTCAGCACTGTCAAAAATGGACTTAATAAGCTTGAGTTCAAAAATGAATTGAATCATAAAAATACATTGCATGGCAATTACAATAAAGTAGCAGTAGCGTAGCCAGAGGAAGGTCGCGCTCACAGGAGGATAGAAAAATGCCAATAAAGTCATTAAAAAATCATTAAATAAGTGGTCGATGTTAAAAACAAAATTACATTTAATGACTTTAACACCTCTCCTCCTGCTTTGCACGACCTACCCTAGATACGCTACTGAGTAGAGAGGAAAGTAATTTCCTCAGAAATACAAAAACTTCTGAACAAAAAAGTTGTAATTATGCAGATGGATTTGTTTCTAGCCTATTCACTAGGCCTTAAAAAATGGATCACACAGAATGATCTTGAATTTGAAAATGCTTAACGAACACATGGATATAAACATTTAAAATGGAAACTTTTGACAATGTTTTAAACACAATTAAACGTTATGACTTTATGGCGTCGGTTGACTTTTTATTCCATTCCTATTTTTGAAAAACATAACAAATATCGAAAATTCGAAATTAAAGGTTCATACTACATGTTTTGTGTATGCTTAAAAGCTATGCACAGCAATGAAAGCTTTTACTAAAGTACTCAAGGCTTCTCTTAGTTTCCTACAGAAAAATGGTCATATCTCTATATATTGTCTATGTTGATGATAATCTACTCTTCAAAAGTACATTTGAAATCTATGAGAATAGAGCTATGGTTCAACTTTTATGATCACTTGGGTTTTGCATTCATGTGGAGAAATCTATTTATATTCCCCCACAAACTATTATTTTCCTTAGGTTCATTATCAAATCAACAACTATGAAAATAGAACTTACTGACGAGTAAAAGGAAAAAAATATCCTTTTGTGCAAGAACACTCTTAAACATGAGAAAATAAATATAAAAAGAAAACTTGCAGTGGTTATAGGTAATTTAGTATCTAGTTTTCCTATATGGGAATCTGCACTATATAGAGATCACTGGACACAGATAAAATTAGTACACTTAAAATCAACAAAGCCAATTACGCAAAATTTCTCAAAACGCAAAATTTCTAATGATGCACAAAAAGATTTTCATTGGTGGATTTCCAATGAAGAAAATAGCATTATGTCAACTGAAACACCGGAAAATGACATCACAATATACATTGGTGCCAGCAGAGAAAGATGGGGTATCTGCCATAACAACATGCGCAATGAAGGCAGATGGACTTCAGAGGAATGTTTACTCCACATTAATGCCTCAGAACTTTTGGCTATATCATTTGGTATCAAATCATTCTACAAGTCCAAATCCAATATTCATGTTAGAGTTATTCCTGATAACACTACAACGTGCCATCTCTTGTATTAACAGTATGGGAACAAAATTATTAAGGAAATCTGGGAATTGTGTAATAAAAGAGATATTTGAATATTAGCAGCACACATTCCAGGCAAAAGTAATGTCGATGCAGACATAGCATCACGTGAATTTAAAGACGGACTGGCATGGAGCCTACACCAAGACATTTTAGGCATATTACTAATGTATTTGGCATACCCACTATTGATTTGTTTGCATCCTGCAATAAAAAACAAATTGACAAATATGTCTCTCGGAAACCTGAACCAGAGGCATTTGCTGTTAAAGTATTTTCAATAAAATGGAATGAAGAATTTAACTACATTTTTCCGCAATTTAGAATCTTAGGAAAAGAAAGAACTGAGCAAGAACTGAGAGGGTTTCTGGAATACTGATAACACCCGATTGGCCAACACAATATTGGTATCCAATTGTACAGGGTTCAAAAAGTTGTAACAATACCACAAACATAGGACAAGATTAAACATCACATGGATACCATACACCCTCCGTTTCCCAAGCTCAGCCTCTTTGTTTTTCTCATTTAACATCGTCAAGTAAAAATATTCTCGAAGCATCTGTAAGACAGGATACCCCTAATAAGAACAGCCAATATTGGAAACATTGCAAAATACATCGCATTAAAATAGGCAGTATTACTATTCAGGAGGTTATTAATCACAAGTTCTCTTTTTGACAGAGATCTTTCATATAGTCACATTAAATGTACAAAAGCTGCAATAGGTCATCTTATCACATTCCCTCCCTTTGCAAAAATTGGTGACCACCCCCTAATGAAAAAGTTTATGACAATTCAATTTGAGGCCACAAAAACAAAAAATGGAATTTGTTTGGGATGTCAAAATATCTACCCCCAATTCAGGATTATCAGCTAAAAGTCTTTCTGCAAAGGCTATCACACTTTTACTTCTACTTTACTTTACTTCTATGACATCAGTATCACATTTACACCTTCTCTCGTCCTCAATCACTCAAATAAGAAAAATAAAGTTAGACATATTTGTGTACAAAAGCTATTCCCCTTACATCAGGCTATGCGTAGTAATCTGCCTTGAATTTACCCTGGAAAAGGGGAAAAGCAGAGTACCAGAGGATGAAAAGAGGCTGTTCATCACACTTAAGAATCCTTTTAAAGCTGCATCAATCGATAGATTACGTAAGTGGGTTAAGAATGACTTAGACGAAGCCAGAATTTATAACTTTTTCGCCCATAGTTGTTGATTGGCATCCACATTAAAGGCAAAGAGCCTAAACATTTACATCGAGGAAATACCAAAGCGAGCATTTTGGAAAAACGAAGTCAACATTTTTGAAATATTTACATTATATTTACACGATAAAAAAATAATTATAAACAAGACAGGAACGTTCAATAAATTATTAAAATGAACTCTTATTATTCTTAGAATTGAAATTGAGCTGCACATTACTTACACACTACTTATTATATGCCTACATGGTGTATTATGATATAGGATTGGTATCTATCATACATAAGATATTTATTCATTCTTATGAACATTATACTGGGTTTTTATTGCAAGGAGTACTTTGAAATCTCTTTTATCTCGCTTTGCAGTAAAGCGAGTGGAAACTAAAGGATTAAGCAATAAAGGTACTTACGAAACTTGGTCCTGGTTTCCGTGAGTCTTTGATGCAAAGCCAAGAGATACAAAAAATGTAAATGAATGCCCACCATAGTTAGGGGAATCTCTTGCACCATCCTAATAGCTTATTGTATTATGTTTGTTTTTAGTTTTTACTAATCTTTATTCTTTTTCATGACAACTAAAAACAACGTTCCTAGCAACAAGTTTCAAAACATTTTTAGCTTTGCATCAAAGACTCACAGAAACCAGGACCAAGCTTCGTAAGTACCTTTCTCGTTTAATCCTTAATCCTAAGTTTCTAGCGTGTGTCCATTTTTGTTTCAGCCCAGCATGCCAATTCATTTTTCGCAGTTATTTGGCGAAGACCGAATGCTGTTCAGCTTTTACATTTTTTGTATTGTGTGGCTCTCTCGTCACTAAGAAAGGTTAGAGTCCCATTGAAAATATGAATGAAACACTAATAAACTAGTTTATTCTTAAGATAACGGCATGCATTTTTCACGGGTATAAAATTTTGCGGCATTAATTCTTGCGAATTTGGCCTAAAATCTTTAAATTTGTTGACGCAAAAATTAATCTCCAGAATGGTATTTTTTTCTGTTAATTTTCTGAATGATTACTCACATTATTACTTACAAAAGCAATAATTTTAAACTTGTTCGAATTTTTTGAGACACACTGTATTTTGTCGAATTAGTTTATGCGATCTAGTAATCTAGCCATTACTAGATCGCATAAACTAATTCGACAAAATACAGTGTG
>JAUBWS010051400.1:0-14371 GCA_032270445.1 Darlingtonia californica
TTACGCGCAATTATTTATTTTTGATAAATCAATCATTTGTGTTAGTATTTTCTTTCTGTTCTTCCTGCAACACACATGAAAAGTCAAAACGTACCCTTATAATGCCTTATTGGGCAAATAATCTCAGACTACATCCACGACGGTAGGTCAAAAAGTACTTAATCTAAAGACACTTTAGCGACTTCGTTGGGAGGGATAATTAGAAATGACGAAATCGAGACGTTAATTAATCTTTGTATACTGTATAAATCTAATGAATTGTCATCCTAAAAATCCCAATTATATGTTGTCACCGAGCAATAAAACATTTGAATTATAAATTCATTTGTGTACGTTGTAAAAGCGTTTTATGAAAATTCATTCATAATAAACGGAAGTTAAAGATTATGGGAGATTTAATGAAGCTTTTTTTAAACGACTGAAAAATTAAAATATTTCATATTGTTCAATTAAAGGATCGCTTCTTAAAAAAACACTCTAAGGTACCTCCTTCCGGGTAACTTCATTCATTGTAGGTAATTCACTTAACACCTGATGTAGTCCAACAGGAGCCACGTTGACGGAGGGCCAGGGGACCAGTATAATATAGCCCCCCTCAATTTTTTTAGTAGTGTTTGTTTTCTTGAAAAAGAAAAATTCGAAAAGTCTAGTTTCTTTTATTTTGTCAGAAAGACTCAAAAACATCGTATTAGAAGGTCAAAAAATCAAAAACTTTCTCCTCGACAATACAATGGCCAAATCATTTCCATATATACATGTTAGCCCCTCCACTTTAAAGTTGATCCCGCTTTGGCCTTTGTAGATAAAAACAGTTACAAAGTTGAAAATATACCTTCCTCAAGATTCATTTTAGTATGTCTCCCAGTCCCACCTTGCTTCAAATCAAATGAAGTCGTGGCAACTGACTTTTTAATGACTCTAAAAGAGCAGATCATTGCTAATCTGAGAGATTAGGTAGATAAGGTATGATTAGACTAACAAGCGAGTCATTCCTTTATAGCAAACCAAGTCTTGTGTATATCGAGAATCGATACATACTCCCGATCGACTCCCAATCTCCATCTCAGTTCCTTCATAAAGGATTTTGATAATAATATCGCCGGTAATAAAATACATCATAATTTGAGTTTTATCATCAGTTTTCATTTGTTGGTGCACATCAAAACATCTTTGTCAAGCCAATGTATATTTAAATTTTCTATCTGTTATATATGTTTATAGAGATTAATGGTTTTGTAGCCTGATGGGGTCCAAGCTCATATTTTGAGGACATTTTTAAAAACTCACAAAACTTAACTGATGGTTGGTGACATTACCTGAATGCTGTTGTTCTGTGTAAGAGTACACGATTTTTGTTTTCATTAGAACCTTGTTTATAAAAACATACTGTACACAGTGTTCAATTCTTCGGAAAGAGAAAAGCGACAAAAATGGCAAACGATGATTCATTTCAAAACCAAAATATAGATATTTTTTTTTGTTATCAGTCTCTTGTTATATTTTGCACGAAAACCTGTATAAAAAACGTCAAAGTATAAAATTGCATAATGCATGAAAATACAGCTATTCTGCAAAATACACATTGAAAACATACTATTATTCTTTTGAGGTATTTTAAGTAATATATACCTATCATTTAAATTTTAAGTGAAACCAGCTGATATGCAAGTTATTTGCAGACTTTGGGTTCTGTTCTGTAAAATACCAACCAAACAAGTGGCAGAACTGAAATTTATAGAATGAACTTACGATAGTATGACAGAGTGCTGAACAAAATTTGAAGTTCGTAACAATTGTAGTTTTTTAGGTATTTTAAATTTTATGCATTATGCAATTTGTACTTGGCCTATAAAAACCCTACAATAAACGTTTTCAATTCCATTGATTCCCTCTAAAAGTCTACAAAAATTTTTTTATAAGAACTCCAAGAAGAACGTCTGATGTTGAAAGATAGTCACAGCTAAAATTTAGACGTTCTTATAAAAAGATACGTGTAAGTATGCAGTAAAGAACAGCCATATTCAAGAAAAGTTCTGCGTTTTGAGTTCAAAGATAAGAGCTCCATACCCAGGTCAATGGCTTGGCAAGTTATCAAATCTTAGGTGTGTTCTAGCTTAAAGTATTTTAATAATTTAGTGGTGTAATATTCTTTTAATTCTGTTGCTGGGCAAGTTGTAATCGGATTAAGAACTTCTATTGCGAAATTATCAATAAATTTGAATTTTTGTTGAGAATACATTTCAGATTAGCGAGTAAAAAAAGCGCACCATCACCCATTTTGTCTTGTATTCACAACATCTTGATCGTCGGTTTAGTGGCAAAAACGTCGACCTCCGAACAACGCCACAAAGCTAACGAGGCAAGAAAAAAAATTTCCTAGCAGTTAATGGTGCTCCCAGGAACCTGGAAGGCAAGTTCCAGATAAATGACAACTTGATAGGCCTAAGAAGGCTCACCATGAAAAAATATAAAGCGATCGCAATGTTATCCCTACCACAACTGGGCGCTTTTGTTCTAATGGCAAATTCTAATTCTTGGTTGCTTGAATGAACCTAATTGGACTAGGTCAATGTCGTTACAACTGCGGCCACTATTTTCCCCTATGGCCGGATAATCAGTTTATGAACCATGAATATAAATCATGAAACAGTATAGTACCATGTGCTGTAGCATTATACACCTTCATTTCCCAAAAATATCCAATTTTTCCTACCTAAAGCTAGCGACAACTGGATTGACGATAGCTCAGATTCTGAGGTTAAATTCCTTCTTGCCTTTGATATACTAAATAATGAATATCAGAATAGTGAATCAAGAAAAAAGCGGAATGGGAATGGAAAAACATCATTTGTCATACAAATTAGATTGACATTGGCTTAGAATCATAACTTTTTGACGTAAGCAAGAATAATACAATCAATAACTAAGGTTATTTTATACGCTAAACCGTGTAGTGGTGAACTCAACTACTTTTGAGTAAACGGAGTTTGGCTCGGCTAAATCTAATTTGCTGTATCTGACAAAGCCGAGCTGACACAATTGTGCCTTACCAAAGCTTGGCTTGATTTGTACAAAACGAATGCCGAACCTAGCTGTGCTACCTTATCAGACAAAAAGATGTCGGACAAAAGTGACTGAATTTTCCGGAAATGATTAAATTTTGTCCGACGAAAATGTTTGTTCACCCAAATTTTCTAATGCGTCAAACCATTTATATTATTATAGATACTATGATTCGTGTGATTTTTGTTTAAAATCAAGTTTTTGAATAATTTAATTTTCATCAGTTGTACCCGACATTCTTTTGTCCGATAAGGTAAATTATGTTAGGCTTGGCAAAATTGAGTTAGGCTCGACACGACTCAGGTTATATAAGGGATTTCACCGAGCGTTTATTATATGAAATTCACGGTATCAATCCAAAACTTCAACAGGTCAACTAGCAGTGAACAAAGTCTTCACGGCAAAGTATTGGAATAACGTCCAAAGATTGTTGGAAAAAGTCAAAATGATGTTTTGCACCAGGTTTGAAATAATGTTTCCGATGTTTTGGACTTAAATTCACTTTTAGTTTCGGGTGCAAGATGTTTAACATTTATTTTAGGTAAGACTTATTCATTCGAAAAACGATAGCGGAAACAGAAACAGCTCAATAAATCTTGTTGAACGCCGCCAATGCAAAATAAAGCAAAAATAGAAATGAAAAGAGCGGAAACTCGAGTATTTATCGATCACGCTACACGTCACTGCACTCAAACCTGTGCATGATAAATCGATTGTCCCACTACAATACTTCCTTTTAACTTAAAATTAAATGAACTTTGATAACGTTGAACCCACAGATCTTTCCGCTAGTATGCTGCTATTTGCGTATTTGCGTGTCTTGAATTTGAAGCGGAAACTTACCTTTATCTCACTTGAAGCAATTGCAATTACCACGTCACTTTTTTGCTGTGGCAACAATTATCAAAACGGTGTACCTTCTAAATGGGACAATGTTTAATTGGTTTACCACGGAAATCTATTTCCACATTTCATTCAAGTAAATTTATTTTTATCTAACCATAACGTCAATACACGGAGATAGCCACACCTTGTACGATAATTGATGTCCAATATATCTGTAGTAAACAGAAGATCAATTCAATAAGAATTGAAGGGTTTATTTTTTCGCAGAAAGGTAGAACATCTCAAGAAAAGTGCATAGATACGTTTCTAGGCAGGACCTACAAGTGAAATTCATTCCGTACTTCAACATACCATATTTAGAAAGCCAAGCTCTTCTACTAAATACATAGAGTATCTCTCTGCTCGGGATGGGACATGAATATTTCTTAAGATTTCTAAGTTTTAAAAATAGAATATGATTCATGCATGAATGATGTTGTGTTTCTATAATTCAATTTCCATTTCTACGCGCACATGTTGAATTAACCCTTCGAATATAATTAATCTTTTGAAAATGGTAAATTTTTTTTGAGAGTTTTTTACTATTTCTCAAAATTCAAGCTTAGATTTCTGAACACAGGAAGGAGAGAAACTAGTTAAATTTGGTATGAGACGAAAGCTATTTTTATAGTCTTTAAAAATGATGTAGGTTAAACATAGCGATTTTCAAGCGTACAGAAGTTATACGCCTTCAAAGGCATAGCGGTATTTTGGTCAAATCTGAACATAGATATACGTGATTCGTGCTCTAAGGGTTAACAAACAACTATGAACTCTGTGTATTACTAAACACTAAAGAAGTTGCCACTGTTGACAATAAAGGCTTTAAGTGTGAACAAATGATTGATTTGGGTAAATAATTACCCGGGATAGCCTCTTCAGTTCTTCATAAACTATTATTAATGAGAGTTTAGCTTTTCTGAAATCACCTCAGGGTACCATGCAGAAGTAACAGTGATTTTCAAATTTCACTACCGGAAGTCTTGAAAGAGAGTCGATCTCCGGACTCCGGTGTAACCGTCCAGCGCTTTAAGCACTTGGCCACGATACATACTAAAACACAGAAGGACCTGAAACCATTCGAAACTAGCCGAATCCTGTCGAAACCAGTTGAAATCATCAGCTAGAACAACCCGAAACAAGCAACAAACCACCAGACACCCACTAAATCTACCAGTTCTGGAAAGAAAAGAGCCAAATACTATATAAAAATTTCAAGGACACCTGTCTTTGCTGTTACTATATCTTCGTCAAATTTGGTCCCAAAATAAATGCTTGTTTTCAGCTGAAATTAATAGAGAATAAAAACCCTTATAAGGTTTCAGTCCAATTATTTTATTCACTTTAATAGCGGGTACCTATCAGCAAAATTTCCTTGGCATGCCGCTTTCAATTTAGCGCCAATTTCTCGAAAGACTATAAATTCGTTTGACGCGCCAAGCAATTGTTGACGGAGATGGTTGCCATAAAGAATATGCTAGCTCAATATTTAGCACACTCCATATCAAAGTTTTAAAATAGAGCTAACAACAATGCAGTGACAGTATATTGCTTATTTGAAGCCTGGTTCCAACCTAACGCCTACTCTCTATTAGGCGGTGTTGAGCTCAACACTCCCGCGCTAATCCTTAGCATCAGTTTGTTAGGCTTAATACCATTCTAGTTCTAGTTGGCACATGTGGCATTATCACTTCAAAGCCTTGTCTCTACCTAAAGCCCACCTAGCGCAACTAGGGGTGTTAACCCTAACTTACTTGGAGAGGGGGGATGGCTAGCATTCCCATAGCCTGATATCAAGGAAAATATCTCTTAAACAAAAATTCTACGAACTTGAAACTTTTTGATTTTTAATTAATCATATTAGAAAGATTTTAGTAGTATTTTTAATTTTTTTATTGCGTTTGCAAAAAAATTCACAACAGTGCATTGAATAGTACATTGTTACTTTCCATTGTGAGCAGAATTACGGTGACAGAAAAACGTAGTAGAAAGCAGCTTATCAACGTTGTGCTTGTTTTTCTTTCATTCTAGACGCCACAAGGCTAAGGCTAGGCGCAATCGCGCTAAGATTTAGAAATCATTAACACTGCACTTAAAATGATGACGCCACATCTACCCACTAGAGGGACGATGTTAAAACATACTGACGTTAAGGCTTGACGCGGGGGTGTTAAGCTTAACGCCGTCTAGTGGGATCAGACTTCAGATTGCAAGCAGAATCATTATCAAGCAGTGAAAAAAAACGTTGTAGAAGATAATTTAACAACATGGGAAAAGAAAACGTAGATTCTACAATATTCTGAAACCGCCTAACGGAGGGGTACTGTGGTTTTGTACAATTTCTGGTAAAACCATATCTTTCTTCCTCGTCATTTCGTCTTTTGGCCGAAAAGTGCATGTGTATTTCATTTATAGCAAATGTGTAGTACGTTCCAAACGTTGAAAAAACATTTTAATTTCACTGTTTCCTTTGTTTACTCCTCAACATTTTCATAACGCCTTTCAAGTTTCCTTCACATCGTGCGTCAAAAATGAAATTTTTTTCACACTAGACATTATTCACATTAATGCTTAACACCAGGCGTTTGTGCTTATTTTTCTCAAACACGCTCAAAGTGACAACGACACATGAGGACGGTGTTAGCTTGCCACACTGGTGCAAAGGTAAAGCGCGGGAGTGTTCAGCTTAACAACGCTTTGTGGGGACCAGGCTTAACTGCGTTAGGTAGGGACCATATTTAAAGCTTGGGAGGGGGGGGTAGCTCGAAGATTTTGAAATCCTTGACACTGCGCTGAAATTGAGAGTGGGTAGGCTTCACTATGTAAGTTAATATTGTGGTCGCGAATCTGTTGTTGCAAATGAAGAAAATTATTCTTCCAAATTTTTCTAATGGTTATGTGGTTTATGTTTTTTCTGTTAACTCGACTAGACTGAATATGTAAATTCCAGGGCATATCAGAAACCAATGCTAAAAGAAAAAAAAGGAATCGAAAAAACCGCCACGTTTCACGAACAATCATTCAAGATAGAAATGATAATGTACGAAGAAAACTTGTTGTCATTCTCCTTAATAAAGAGGTCACAAACTTTTAGATTATGACCTCTTATCGTGTTATCCCTTAGGAATTGAGGATGGACCCCTACATACTGATTTATAGATTTACACACCAGATACCAGTCTTAGTGAAGTCGAGGTTGACCCAATCTACGAGTTTCATAATAGATTAGTACTTAATGTCAGGAACCAAATAATCATACTTGGAGGCTTCAGTACTAAAACTGGTCAAGACGATCAATAAAGGGGCTGGTAGCATACACTGTACCTGAACCAGAGTCTTCTCACATCACGTAGGAGTAACTTAAGTAGGCTCTCTCTGTACCGGGAACTTTATCACGTCGCAGACGGGACTGGTACAGTCTAAGTAGTCCATATACTGACTTGCGAATGTAAGCACAATACACTTTCCCGAGATTTTTATTAGCATCTCCCCTCGTTTTGTGTGTATGTCTTAACAATGAATTCAACAATGCAATACTGCTGTTGTCTTCTTATTTTATATAATTTCGTTAATATGATTGGAAACGAGGCGAAACATGCTGAAATTAAACTCGGGAAAGAAAAGAAAAACTTAAAATTCTGTGCTAACCCTATAAACCTCAGGCTTTTGAGGGTTTCATAACCCTAACAAAGGCCTCAGAGTATTCTCAATAGAGAAGACTTATGTACATATGAATGAAACTTCGTCAATCTAAACTGAAAAAGTTGATGTGGAAAAACGTCATTTTTTAGGAAGAAATTTGCCCAACAATTCGCAAAAATATTCAAAAATCCATCAGCTATGACTTAATAGTAATTGCTAACATTTTGATGGCAAAATCTGGAATCATGTTCATATTATCTATTTTCAGTCCAGATTTGAAGTTTCTATCTTCATGGTCGGAAAATTATGAACGTATGGATTTTTTGCATTTTCATAAAGATTTTGATAATCTGGTTTCAAAGCATGACCATTATTATTCAATTCTGATAGGTGTGACCATGAAATTTGGTACGAAACTCTGTACACCCTCTCATCGTTATATTAAATTAATATAACACAAATTTTCAAGGTGATTTGTTCATTTTTCGCGAATTTGCGTTATACAAAATCCGGGGTTGTGATCAAATCAACCCCCTGTGGCTTATAAGGAGTTAATGAATACATTCTCAAGGTGCACATTGCGTATTGATAAAATGGAAAGTCCCTGATCACAATTTTTTGTGATTTTTTGATTTTTTCGTGATTTTTTATGTGATTTTTTGTAGTTTGTGATATTATTTCATAATTTACTTCAACGTGTTATGATTTTTAAAGTACATTTGATGATTCTTTTCAAAAGGGTACTAGATTTTTTAGTATTTTTATTTATAAATTGTGTTTAAGCCTGATTCACAGAGTGAAGCAAGAGTAGACTGAACCAGTCCCTTCCGCGGCAAAATAGAAAATTGCATCTTCCGTGAGAAGACTCTGGTACAGTGTAAGCAAGAGAGACGCAACGACGCAAGAATATCAATTTTTTTGATATCTTGCTCCCTTCTTGCATCAATAATTAGCTTTGCGTCATTTTTACGTTGTGTCTTTTGTAATGTCAACGCGATACTCAATCATATTACGGTCCCTACAACATTTAGAAGATACTTGAAAGATTCAGGAGACATTCACATATACCTAAAGCGATAAAAAAGAGAAAATATTTGTTTAGACTATAAACTCAGTGTTTTAAAAGTTACTTATCAAAACATTACAATGAATACTCACTTGAAATAAAACTCTCGATCACCTAAAGCCATTTCTTGTACTAGAGTTTTCTTTCATTTTTCCTTCGAAACTTTCGTTTCAAAAGTATATAACTTAAAAAATCAGTGCATCTTCCTTATCTACAGCCCGTTCTATTCGCAAACAATTTAAACACGTTTGCATGAAAACGAGGTAAACAAAACAAATCACGTCCCGAGTTGATTTGTTTTGCTTGATTTTTTTCCGCTCCGCTTACGTTTTTTTCGGTTGTCATATTCGTTTTGCCTCGTTTTCACGTAAACATTTTTATTTTGTTTACGAGTGGAACGGGCTGCTATATTGCTAAAATCCTTACGCAAGTGTGAACGACTTGTGTCTTTTTTGCGTCCGTCTTGCGTTGCTTCCAAATAAGCTACTACTGCGCATGCGTATTTCACGAAGCAGACGCAAGTGCAAGTAAGTGTGAATCAGGCGTTATGCTCCGGCTGATATTGCGATCACATTGCTTTCTGTTGCTGGTTATTTGTGTTTTTCAAACCATACAAACAAAATACGGTTGAGTTTATGTGAAAAAAAACATAATGTCATTCTACAAGAAAACACCAAATTGCTGAAAAATAGAAAGTCAGGTTTGATAGTTTGATTTCAAGCCTTTAAATTACCTCCCATCGACGGTTTTTATTAGGAATTTAAGAAAGTAATTAAAGTTGAACTCGAATTTTCAAGGGGTCTCAAAATTTGTTCGAATTACATGATTTATCGAATTATAGGAATTCAAGTTCAAGAAAAATTCGGCTAGGGGAAAAAAGAATCTGTTCGATTTAGATGATTATTCGAATTATGGGAGTTCGAATTAAAGGAGTTCAACTGTAATGAAACGACTAAGTACAGGACTTGATGGATTTGAATCAAAAACAACTAAACTATAAGAACGGCATTTCTACTCTAAATTCAACCTAACTCATAGTCATAGATTTTTAATTTTTCTTACCATCAAATTCTTCACTACCGTCTACAGTTTTGTAACTCATCGTCTACATAAAAAAGGGGGGGGGGGGAGATAACTTCTGAGAGTTGACATGTCTGTCAAAATATCATCTGAGAGAAGTGAAGGCAAGACTACATAATTATTTCATGCATTTCATCAACCAAGGATAATGCCGAGGGCTATGGCAAACATCTAAATTGATTATGTTCAGCTTAAAAAATCTTTGACATGAAATACGACAAATCTATATCCAAATCTTCATTCGCTGATTTCAAAAATTTCTCAAGAAAATCTTCTGTATGTATTTCTACAAAAACGTCGCATCCAGTATTCATTTATAGGTTGGTCAACCAAACACCAAATTTTAACCTTGATGGACTAAATTGTTTCAGGAAGAATGTCGGGAGGTTCTTTAATCAAAGTCAACTTCAAAGTCTTAAAATCAAAGTCATGTATCACTACTTTATTGAACAAAATTTCACGTCGAAATAAATTTTTCGCCGGACAGCGACGAAATTTCAATTTTTCAAAATCACTATTTTAAATGAAAATTTGCGGGAATCATTTTGTTTTAAAGAATTCAAAAATTGGATGGACAAAATTTTTGGTCGGGCAAAATTTTAACCTCTAGAAAATTGTGTCCGAAATTTTTTGTCTAATAAGGTATTATGTTGTATGTTCAATTCTATAAAAGCTTTCATTAGCGAAAATATGCAGAGAAGGCACATTTCAGAAAAAGGTAAGTCGTACTCTGAACTTTCCTATTTTCAAATAGTCTCCACCTACACAAAGCTACACAAAGCTTTTAACCATTCAAATCAAATTTTGTTTTGTTTTGTTTATGAACAGTAAGCCAAATATTTGTTTTGATAAATCTCTTCTTCGGAAACTGTCCCGCTAACTTAGTAGACTTTTTGTGGGTGGTTAGTGTCACCAATAGTGATGATTAAAACAAAGTTAATATTTGCTCTTTGTGATTTCATTTCCGCTAAAAATGATTTGGACTTCTATGAAAAACACAAAAAAGCAAACTACTCTGGCACTTGTATCTACTCTTTTTTTGTTAAAACTAAATAGCCTAATTTAGCCTGAATATCTAGATCTGACACAGAATCCAACTGGCTCTTATTACCAATGCAGTGGCGTATACGTAGACCGCGCTTACAGAAGGAGAGATTGCCATTAAATTCATTAAAAAGGTTATTAAATAATTGTTTAATGACTTCAACACCTCTCCTCATCCTGGCTTGCGCGACCTATCCTACAATCATGGACAAACTATATTGGGACTTTTAACTTTTATGTCCAATTTTCCCTCTATCACCCCTTTTCAATGTTGAAATTGACTTGAACGTCGCTGAGAATGCAAGAAATAATAAACAACATTGAACTGACGGTGAAATGAACAGAAATGAGCAAAGTTCCGAACATTTTGTCCATGATTGTTGATATGCTGATATTAGTGCAATCTCAGTCTTGTTAGGTGTCCAATCCTTCAGTTTATGTGCCCTCTCTGTTTTAGTTAGATGTAAATTAATTGTGATACCAATGAAAAGTCAGTTCTGGCATACTCAATTCAGTCAAAAATAAAAAATTGATTCATGCATCCACTTCAGAAAACTTTGACTCTGTTCCATCACTTGTGATTACATTTCATGTACTCGGAAAATACATAGTCCAGTACCTTTTTAATGTTCCTTAATTAATGCTTGTTTTGTGTGCTTTTTCATTGTGTTTCGGGGTGAATTTGTTTTCTTAATAGCAAATTTCAAGTTTGTTCAAGTTCAAGTTTGAAAGATGA
Source organism: Darlingtonia californica (assembly GCA_032270445.1). Taxonomy (NCBI): domain Eukaryota; kingdom Viridiplantae; phylum Streptophyta; class Magnoliopsida; order Ericales; family Sarraceniaceae; genus Darlingtonia; species Darlingtonia californica. The sequence continues at coordinate 11,517 of JAUBWS010051400.1, forward strand.
TTTGGTTGGTTTTGTTCATGCATTGACCAAGTTGATTGTTTTGCATGACCTTCATTATGAAATTAGCTACTTCTGAGACCGCTTGCTAATTTCGAAACCTTGTTTAGTGTCTGAAGTGTAATGTAAAGTTTAAATCAATACACAGAAGAATGCTGTCTGATTTTTCATCTTCTGTTATGTTCATATTGTTCAACATAACATGTTCTGTTCTACATACGTCCTGTAACAATTCAATTCTTGTTTCTTTGATGATTCGATGAAAGGATATTATTCTGGACCACATTGTAGCTAACCAGCCAACGTTTTTTTCCTGTCGAAAAAATGATTTTCAAGCCGTCTATCCATGTTTGAACATTAGCGCACGTCGCACTTTCGACAACCTCGTGAAAAATTTGACACTTAGTAGACTATTTCATAGTTCGTATAAGGAAAAGCCGGGACCGGTAATTCATACGGGAAGAAAGAAGTTTTCCTCTATTCCGGGCGCAACTCCGTTTGCGAGTTATCTTTAACTTAGACTATGGAATAGTCTAGACACTTAGCAGTTAACAACCTTAGCTGTACCGGAAGAGTTTTTAATTTTTTTTGTTACGTATGAGCAGCTTATGTTGACTCCATACAAGTATTGCGTCTATTTTGCGATAAAACCTGACCTACCAATTTCTGGTTCAGCAATTTTTGCGTTAGGTGTTCAATTTTTTTTGACGAAAATTGACGTTTGACGCGCGCCCACATTCCTAAGTAGTCATCGATAAATCTCTTCCAAAAATCTAACTCTTTGATGTTGTTTATTTGTATGACTTTTAGATTAAATAGCGGTCTCAAAAATACGTAGAATCTGCCAATCTTATAGGTTTCCTTTAGGTATGCTGTCAATGAAAACTGATTTCGTCATTTAAAACCTTGCCGCCTTACTCATTAAACAACTCTTAAAGCTCATGCTTCACGTAAATCGATAACGTTTTTACCTTTGGAAAGATTTCAAAGAACGGAACATTTTCATGAAATTCTTATTTCAGAAACAAAGAATTGAAATTGAAGAAAGTGAAGAATTAAAGTAACTTTTTCTGAAACAATGAAAACGCTAACATTTCGAGCGGGAAAATATTGTTCAAAGTCTTCTTCAATGCAAAGTTCTATGACTGAAAGTTTGGAGGTGAAAATCCCTGTTCTTTGATGAAAATTAGGTATAGTCCACAGAAACGTGTAGATTTTCATTTGCAACATTAACCCTTAGAATCCGAATGACGCCAATATGCGTCCAAAATTGACCAAAATACCACTATGTCTTTGGAAGCCCATAACTTCTAAACAATTCAGAATTGGCCCAAACAATCTGGAACTTTTTTAAAGAACATATAAGGAGCTTTCTTTTGATATCAAACTTAACCAGTTTATCTCATTCCAGTGTTCAGAAATTCAAATTGAAAGTTTAAAAAGTGTAAAAAAAATGTTGGAAATGTTTCACTTTTTTAAAAAGCTACAGCGTAGTCAAAGGGTTAATAGAATTGTTTGACCACTGGGTACATCTAATCGAATTTTAACTTGTTTTAAGTCTGGGATAGCTGCAATTTGGTATGTATTAATTACTGATAGGTTAACCGAAAAGAAACACCAATATTTTATGAAAAATAACAAAATAAAAACAAACGAGACGACTTAGTTTATGATTTTATAATGTTTGCATCGCATTTCCTGTATGCTTACGAAGAGAAAGTTTCAGTATCTAAATGTGGAATTTCGAATGGACCAATAATATGTAATCTGTTGTAGTTTACAAATAAAAATTCATGAAAAATTCTTTCAATACTATGTGCAATTTTTCAAAGCTTGTTATGAAATTTGGAAGTTTAAGCATTATTTTTAGCATGAATAACAGGTATAATAAATTTATCCTCAGATTTGAAATTCCAAAGATTCCATTGGATTAACTGGCTTGCTATTTATGGGTTAAAGCCGGGCAAAATACTGCCGCATTCTTTAAAATCTTCAGGAAAGTGAAATCAATATTCCTCTATTTGCATTAGGGGATACTTCTGTTTACATTACGTCATATCTAACGTACAACATAAAACTTTTGTAAAGCAACTTCAATCCTAGCCCTCTTGTGCGAAATATATTCATCGAAACTAAAGTAGATTGATCAAAAAATCAATCTCCTATGTAAATGTTGTTTTTAAGGGTTTTAAACTTGCTTCTACTAAGATACTTTTAACACGATTAAGCCGCTAAATGTCAATATAGCGACGTCAAGATTAACATGACAAAAGCAAATAAATATGTTGGCCGATAAAAAAACTTCCTTGCCTCTTTGCCATAGATCATACATCGAGAAGCGTCTTTTGGACGTCATTGTGATGCATAAGGTAGTAAATTTTGCGTGCATAATCTCTAGAGCCTAGTCCACTTATCCCAGAAATATGTGGGAAAAACCAAATATGTCAATAATGAGGCAGTATTTAAATTGCTGAACAAATACAAAAATTGATTTAATTGAAAACCAAGTTTGTCCTGCACAGAAAATAGAAAAAATGATGAGTGTACATGACACATATTAAATGATGAGATTCATTTGATCGTTAATACTTTGTGATAATCAGGAAAATTATTTTAATCGTAACAAAATACAAAAACTTAAAAAGAAGAACTTGAAGATACTCCACGCAACAAGATGATGAAACATCAGTCAAAGGTAAATCTTTCGAATTTTTTTTTCTATGTTTCAATTTGAGAAAGGAGAAAGGTATGATGTTGGTAGCTTTGGGTTTGTTGTTAGTTGTCTATATACAATTTTCAAATGCGCAACACGGGAAAAAGAACAAACACAATCACGGTTGCGCACACGACAAAGTTGG